>WEDG01006414.1:0-237492 GCA_017591395.1 Schistocephalus solidus
AACTGTTTTTGGTGCTGCCGAGCAAAGTGTAAGAGAACAAGTGCACCGTAAACAGCAATTTAGACGTAGAGTCAAGTTAGACGCCGCATGCCAAATGAACGCTCTCATCACACTTCCGAGGCATGGAACCGAGTGTCCTATAGGATACATATTTATTGGCCGATGGCAATGAAACTTTCAGTTTATATGGCTCTACTTAACAACGAACGGAGCATAATAAACTCGCCTCTTTATAGGGCTCCAAATGGAAGAATAAGAAACATCCAAACGCGATATTTCGGTTATAGCTGGTTCGTACCATCAACTGTATCGAACGAATAGAGCAGAAGCGAATTGGTCGATCACAGGAACCATTGGTTTATTTTTCTGGGTTTTCAAACAAGCACAGGAGGCTCTCGTTAGAGAACAAACGACAGTTATCGAGGATATAAGCCAATGAAACAGGAACGCGAGTTCGGAGGTAATTGCGCAGGATCGTGTAAGCCGACGCCTGATCGATGCCCAGACTTGTTTAGCTTCTGACTACTTTGTTGGCTGTGGTGTTAAAATCACGACCCATTTCGACAGCGTGGACAGTCACTCGTGTGATAATTCGTCAGTCCGTCGCACAGACGGCTCTTAGTCTTGTACGTACGATCCAAAGAGGTTCTCAGTTTGACTCGTCCTTTAGGACAGCTTAGGCACGAGATAAGCTACATCTCCGGTCCTGTCTTGCCTCACTTGCGCAACACTCAAACTATAAAGACCGGTAGTGATGAACACCTTTTTGCCCCTGTCCCTAAAGTTTATGTGCGATCTCTCTGATAATACAGAATACAAGGTAATACCAACTATGCGAACACTTCACCAATCACCGAAACCACAAAAAAATAACTAGGACCGCCATCCGCGACTACGATGAGCTATGATTCATCCTAAAAAGCATTTTTGGGAACACAAGAATCAAACACTAATGTATACAGCGATCGAGTTTAATTATTACTTAGGTAAGTGAATAAGGTTTTCAGTCCTTCGGAAACTGAGGAGCAAGCAAAAAAGGTGAAATAAATGGTAGTGGATTGATCCTGCTCTCGCATTTTCATACACAAATCTTACAGAGAACCTTCTGACAAAAAATACGTTCTTGGTTCGTGTGACGACATGCACTCATTTTTGAATACCTAAATATGTAGTGTAAGTTGAACGAGATAGCATTTCTCCTGAGGTGCTTCCGCAGATCGGTAAATGCACACATTTGGGCCGGCTAAATCAGACATTTTTGCGGCAGTGCCCAAATAAGAGAAAACACTTAAAAGGTACTGCATTCAAGGACAAAGGAGAAACAAGAGATCTGGCCCAGATTGATGGCGATGGGTGTGACATAGACCAGACACTAGATGGCTACAGTGAAGCACTTCCAAAGAAAACACTGGCTACTTGTCTAATTAAGTAGAGAGTAAGCAGAACGATAGGGATGTATTGATGGAAAAAGCGAAACTAGCAGTTAGAGGAGAGCCCCGGCAGATTGCTTATTTCAAAGCTGCTTGCAACTTGAAACCGGGTGGAGGGGGTGGAGAAGTGAGGCTGGTTAATCCACCCTTTGGTTCACAGGAACAGCGATGGCTTTGTCCACTCCTAGAAAGGTAAGCGAAAATTTGTAAACTTTGAAGACATTTACGTCTGTTAATGTATACGGGGAAAAGAAACTATATGGTACTTGAAAAAAGTTGCATAAAGAAGGTAATAGTGTCAACAGACTGATTCGCTTTGGGAACTGTAAGCAAAACCTTATTCGGTCGTCGTATCAGCTTTACACAGTAAGGCAGGCAGATCTCTCCTTACGACAAATGCTTGAAGGCCTTCTGTAACCGATTCTTCTCTGTCCATGACTAATGTTCACGCAGCTAGGTTCTCAATGCAGTTTGTCGCAAAGTGTCAGTCATCTGATCGTAGCAAAGGCAACCTTTAACTGTTACTTAAAAGGTTTAGGCAGAAAAGATAGCTAACTCATTAGGCCTTATTATCTTAAAACTGGTGCATCGCGTATAAAAGATTAATTCGTAAAAGAGTGAGTTCCTGTTTAAAAACCCAACCGGTCGTCTAGACCGATTCAGTGTGCGCTCCTATCAACGTTAGCGGCAGCGTAAAAGTTGGTAGCGAAAATGACAAAGGAGTCCCTATTTTTTTACCGAATAAGGCTATTAAAACACGATTCTCAGTCGTAAAAATCTATCATGTTGCCGAATAAACACGGTTCATGTGTTTTTTGCACGCTTTTCATCAATGGTCAAATAATTTTAGTGTTGCTGATGTAAGCCTCACGTCAGTGAAATAATGAAGAGGACGAAAATGCAAGCCACAAACCCGGCTTAACCAGGTCTCTAAAGCTACTGACCTCGCTTTCTAGTTTTGGCATTCGGGTTTCGCCGCTGGAGGACAGAAGTGATCAAAGTCTCCAGATCCGAGACTGCAGATTACCGCACCTGGGGAATAGTATATGCGAAGCCATAGGAATAGACTAGACCAGACATGACCCCAGTCATTTTACTAAAAGTTTGTGACATCTTCATGACGATAAATAGGCAAAATATTAGCTTACAAAGCCTACCCAGAGACTAAGGATAGGGAGACATCATTGCTGAAAAAGAAGTTTATTAGCCTGATTTCGGATTTATCCTCAAAGCCACCATTAGAGAAAACTGCCTTTGGTGATGGGTTCGAGAGTGAATATGGAACGTAGGATGAATAAAACTACTGCGCCAGCGATCGCGTCTCCTTCTTCTGGTTTGCTTCCAGGAACTCAGTTTTAGTATTGGTTCCCCAGATAACCATTTAAAGTTGTAAAAGTCGGCAGTATCAGGCGAGCACTTACTGAGGGCCTGGCTTTGGCGATCGACCTTTGGCTAGGTCATCCAGGATTTTTTCAGCGTCCGCCGGCGTCAAATCCTCCTAGGCAGGGCAAAAGATACATTAAAACATTTATTATAGGTTAAGTATTTTAAAAAATCAGTAAACGAGTCGCAAACTCGTATTAATGATCTTTTGGCAGATAGAGCAGTCGGCTAAACCGTAAAGAAGTTGGGACAACGTGCAACAGGAAGGCAAACTACACAAGAAACATTAGTAAAATAGAGGAATGGGAACCCCTTGCTCCCCGGCAAAATCCTGCAGAAATTCGGCTGTCCTGAGCAATCAAGGCCAGCAATCCACGTCAGCCCCTCAACGGGATGAAGGCTCGCGTCACGAACAAAAGGACAGTCTCCGAAGCATTCACAGTGATCGACGGAGTGAGACAGGGTTGTGTACTCGCTCCCACCTTTGGTCTCTGCCATGCTGATGGACGCTCACCGTGATGAGCACCCTGGAATCCGCATTATCTACAGGAATGACAGGCATCTCCTCGATAGTCGGCGCATGCAGCTCCCAACGCGTTTATTCACAACTACTGTCCATCTGTTCTTCGCGAACGACTGCGCATTCAACAGCGCGACAGAAGAGGATATGCAAACGATGATGGACCTGTCAACGCCACCCCTGCCGCAACCCTCACCACTTCCACGACGACGAGTACCCCACCAAAGTTGCAAATACCCCTTAAGCCCCGCCGCTATCGATCAATGACACCATCCTGCCTGCTACAACTCCTGCGATTGACGACGGCCACGAATAAGACCACAAAACAACGCCGCTCTCTCACTCTCACCACCGATATCAGCACTCCAACGGCCGTCAACCACCACCACCTCAGGATCTATGACTTTATTGCCAGGAGGGTTGTTCCATCCTAGCTCAGCAGTGGCGCAGTCGTCTTGGCTTGTAGATAATAAACTTTCTTGGTGGCTGTGCGAAAATTTATCCTTTCACTGTGATCGGAATATCCTTCGATCTCCTCAGTTTTGTGAATCGACCAGTCGTTCGGTACTAGCTGTCGTAGCTGTACTAGATCTCGGCGACTGAAATATGTAGCTTTGTTGGCGTTGGTGTTGTAGGTCACGTGTAGTCTATTTTTCACGGAGTGTAGATTACAGGTGACCTCGTCAATGTCATGAAACCAATGAGCAGTCGAGAGCTTCAATTGCGGTGATCTAGATGGTTACGCAGTTCCTCTTACTGGGCTAAGAAGTGGCATGCACTACCGGAATTCGCATGAGTCCCAGGTTGGAGTTCACATACCTTGCACATTCTAGCCACACTAATCACGAGAAGTCAGTAAGTAATGCCTAATACCCGCAGGTTCGACAACTAAGAGGTGGCCACATTTCATGAAATTCTGGCACATTGAGACGAATATGAATTTGCGTTGTAAGCATGTTTACAGAAGCGTTGGACAGTAAGTGGACGATAGCACACGCAAAGTATAATTTCATTGCAAAAAAAACACACAAAGAAACCGTGGACATCACCGTCAGGGTCTGGCATATGGCGAAGCCCACAGAAGTAGATACGGCACGCTTCTACGGCATCCCAAAAATACACAAGCCAGACGTTCCCCTACGACCAATCCTCTCCTTCGAGGCACGCCCACATACGGACTTACAAACTGGTAATTCCAGAAGCTCCGGTTCCTCACGGCGGGCTGGCAAACGATAGCTCGCTCGGCAGAACAGTTCCCCGACAAAAATAAAAGGCAGCCACGATTGAACCGAATGATAGGATAGTGTCATTTGACGTTAGCTCACTCTTCACGTCCATACAGCGGGCTCTTTGAGGGCTCAAATAATCAATGACCTTTTACATCAACATTACAATGAGAACGATAGTCAGCTCACAGCTCAGGATCTCATAGAACTCATGGAGCATTGTCTCAAGACCTTCTCCACCTTTGAATGGATCACTATATGAGAAACTCAAGGGCAGCCCGATGGGGTGCCAAATCTCTGGGCTCATTGCAGAGATGGTTCTACAAAAGCTCGAGGGACGGCTGTTCGAAGGGTACGAACCCAAATTTTTGGGCACGCTACGTCGATGATACTTCCGTCATTATCGATCAGCACAGAATCACTCACTATAAAGAGCACCTGAACTCGATTTTGCCGACGCCTGATTGCACGATGGAAGAAGTAGCGGAGGAGCGAAGGCTTCCCGATCCTAGAATGTTCTCATCTGCGCAGCGAACATGGTCAGGCTAAATGGCGCGTCAGTCTACCAGCTGACAGACGCGTTGCTAATTCTGAGCTACAACAGCCAATCGCCGCTGCGGCAGACGCTCGCACTACCTGCGGTTTATAGGCGTAAACAGTGCAGCGCGCTGGCGTAAACTGGGAGGAAGTGAGCTTCTTTCCGGGATGTAATTACAGCCAGCGGCTATCCACGAAAGTTCGTGGGCAGGGTGAGTGGCAGGCGAGCGGAGCGTGAAAGAGCTGTAGCCAGAGTGCATGGCGGAGCGTTCCATCGTTTGAGGGGTCTCCGAGAACCTATCCAGAATCAGCTTGTGCGCTCGGAATGCGCGTGCCCACGCCCTACGTCAGCGATCCGGCAGCGTGGCGCGTAAGATCATAAATCCTAATCGGGAGAGGTCAGCCGTCGTCTGCCGCGAACTTCCAGTGAAGCTGTGGGATATATATAACTATGTTAAAGAAACCGGACGGCAGCTACAAAGCGCGAATGCACGAGCATAAGTTGGCTGTAGAGAAGGTTGGACCCAAAGGTCAGAAGTAGCAACCCTGCTGCTGCGCAGATGGTCAGCGTTTTTAGCACTGACGCCACTGAAATTTGTGGGCCGAGGTGACGATCACACCTCCAAAGGCAGACAAAAGAAACCCTGGAGGTCTACCGACTGCCAGTTTGACCGTCGATTTCGGCAGGTCCACCGTATGCTCCACGCAGGTGGTGCAGGGACTGACTTGCGCGTGAATTGGTTTAGAAGTGCTGGCGCTGGCGCGCCTTCAGCACTCCTCCTCCTCCTCCACACTGAGGCCCCGGTGTCACGACGGAGTCAAAAGACCGGAGATGGGAGTGGGCGCATTGGGTGACGGATCGACGTACACGACTTCAGGCGCCACAGCGACCTGGCCCCATAACGCACACACCAGGATTTGCCTCAGGGGGATATGGAGGAGCCATCGCCGTCTGATTCTCAGTCTACTGGTCGGCCACTCGACACACTGCTAACACATACACTGGGCCGACGGCGTGATTCTGAATGTAAGCGATAGATTGGCAGCCTTCAAACGGCACGGTTTCTAGGAAACCGTGATTATCAGGTCATTATGATGATTGTAAGGGTGTTGTCTATGTATTAGTGTAGGTGGTGGTGCGCTGATGCGAAGCTTAGCCTCCGGTGGTTTACCGCAGGTTGTCGTGGAGGCGCATGTGTCCTAACTAGGCCCATGCGGTGTGTAAATGTGCGGGAGCAGTGAGGACAGTGGAGGTGGGCGCGGCGACGGTATGTCGAGACCCCAGGCACTGGTTCCACCAACCTCCAAGTGCGATGGAGTCGCTGGTGACCGAGCAGGCTGATGCGTGAGTTGAAGTTGCGGGCACAGTGTGGGCAGGAGAAATCGGTCTACCGAGCTACTCAGTCAACCGCCACATTAATCTGCCGGCCACTCAGCTGGTTTTAAAGAATCTTCCTGCCAGGAGACCATCACGGCGTGGAATATCCGTGGCCGCCAACTATCTCCGCGGCCAACGAGGATGGGGGTAGGCCACACCACAATGAAACACCGGCTGATGCGGCATCACAAAGGGGTCTGTGTAGGTGTGACGGCAACCATGGTGAACCAACTCATAGTGGGATGCGGCTTGAAGGTTGCCAACTGACGGGATAACTCGAGACGCGTAGTCAGCCCAATGCGTGCTTTTGTGTGGAGTGGCTGACTGGCGGACTGAGAATCAGGCTGTAATGGCTCCTTCTAATGTGGCTTTGGCACTCCCTCCCGTGGGATCTGAGCCAAAGTGGTGGTACGCCCAGGGGCGGCTCCGGCCGCGCCAGCTACCTGCGTCCCTCTCTGTCATGACACCAGGTTCAGGTAGGGAGAGGAGTGCAGTAGCTGCAGCGCGGGTACTATCCGCCAAAAACTAATTCACGCAAGTCACCGTCCCTGCACCACCCTTCCGTAGAGAATACGGTGGACATCGTCAAAATCGACGGTCGAACCATCGGGATGCGGCGGCCGACACAAGCTGACGCGGTAGAACAGGCGATCGGCGGGGGTGACGACACCGGCGACACAAGGGGACGCAGCGCACAGCCAGGGTTGGCAGGCCAGGAACAGTACGAACATTGGCATATAATGGAGGTGCGATCGCTGACCTTCCAGTCTCTGAAGATGGGCACACGAAACCACTCCTCGAAAGCTTGCCGAGACAACTCAATATACCTCCCGGTGAACGCTTCTTCTGACTTACACCACTTGCGAATCGCGTTTCTCTACTATTCACAAAGAAACATATTCTGAGTCACTTTGAGTAATTAACGTCTCTAATGCAGAAAGGAGTTCTGTCTACAGTCTCCTAAATCGAGCCAAAACACATTACTCTGCTGAAGAAAGTTATCAGGCAGAAATGAAATACCTCTTCAAACGTTTCTCCAAAAATGGATACACGCGTAACTTCGTGCGTCAGTGCTTGAAGCGGCAAGATTTCAAACAGAAAGGTATTTAAAACGACGTACGGCCACTCGAGACAACAGAAAATCAATGCTCTGGCCAACTCCCCATACGTGAAAAATATATCTGATCTTGTCGAAAGACAATTGAGAAAATATCATATACATTAGGACACCCCTCGCAGCTACATTAGGCTCACAGCTTGCACACCCGAAGGACACAGTTGCCACATTGATAGAAACACTGCTGTCGTACGAAACCCCATGTGAGAGTTGTGATGCCGCTTACTGTTGACCAACTGCGAAA
The DNA here is from genome assembly GCA_017591395.1 of Schistocephalus solidus. Taxonomy (NCBI): domain Eukaryota; kingdom Metazoa; phylum Platyhelminthes; class Cestoda; order Diphyllobothriidea; family Diphyllobothriidae; genus Schistocephalus; species Schistocephalus solidus. The sequence continues at coordinate 7,836 of WEDG01006414.1, forward strand.
GCCATCTCAACCCGCATACACGAACACCAGCTAGCAGTTAGAAGACGAAAGCATCCACCCTAAGTGGCCATGCACACATACTGGGTACCGGGCCTAAACCCGCGTGTGAAAACACTCGGAATGTGGGCACCTGCCCAATCGGAAAAGGCCGCTAATTCCTGGATGCAATGCACTCAGCTCAGACATGCATCAATCGGCATATCAATTTGGATGTCACATACAATATCCCCAAGAACAAATTCAAACGCGCACAACCAATTCCAAAGGGAGGAAAAAGACATTTAACGCATATTGACACAGACATCAACCGACCGTAGAATCCTCTGTTGGACAGTGTTAATTAGTTAATTGTTTTGTCTGACGACAAGCTGGATGACTAGTTTGGAAAATTTACGCATTAAAGTTAATATTCTCCAAAAGAATTGCGTCTCTTTTACTAAATATCTTAGGGATGCCCTTATTTCAATAAAGAGCAATAAGGGATAGAATTGGAGAGGGGTTCCTCCAGGTTGTACCACAAGACAAAAGTTGTCTTGTTGTTTGATTTCCTGCAAAATTTTTGCAATGTACAAAAACTTCGGAGGGATATACTGAAATGCGCTATTTGTTGACGAGCCGCACATCAGACTGAACATTTAAAGGAAAAGTGAAGTTTCTATCAGTGGGAATGGCAGACCTCGGCGAAAGACAAACATTTTCACAACACCCACTTTTAAAAATCAGAACTTAAAAAGACAGAAAACTGAGCCCATATGGCATGGGGAAATAAAGAAATTAGCATAATATGCTGGATAAAAGGAATCAAAAGCTACGAGCGTTATCAAGTAAAAAGAAAGTCACTAAAATCCATACGGAAAAACCACATAATAGTCATCGTTGATTTGCATCATCGGTGCATTCGCACAGGCGCCAAGACATTCAACCTCCGAAAGAGATTGAACAACTTGTCCTCGAGTCATATGACCGGAGCTGGATACCTGAAATGAAGAGGTAAAACCACAATAAGGTAGCATCTTCATAGTTCACCCTCCGCTACTCAAAGATGTTTACCTGGATTAATAGTGCACAGGGTGTTGATTTGATTCCAAGTTTTGTCACTTACTTTCCTGCTATAGGAACTTACTGACAAGGTAATGCTTTACTTTAACTCATGGCTTAATACTAAAATCCTTTCAAGTTTTAAGCCAAATGACACTAAAATAACAACATTACCAATTGTCTCAGTCTTAAATGCACCCATAGCTGCATATAATATTTTTATACAATACGGGATGTTTTAATCCCTTTTGATTTTCTCCGAAAATCCAAGACAAGTAACAGGACTACAGAGTTCGACAGGCAAATGAGGATAAAACCACCGGAAAGGAATATGTGAGCAAACAGAACCGGATACTGACGGGTCTGTACCCGTACTGATCAAAGTCCGTACTATGGGACACAAATTGCCATTACAAGATTTAAAAAGCAACAAAGAGATTGATCGGGCAACTCGCCGTTGTTAAGATCATGTTGAAACCAATGGAACGGTCGGTTTAAAGATTATTTGAAAAGTCACAATATGCAGAAAAGAAAAGGCTTAAGACGGAAGGCTGAGAAGTACCACATTACTACCGATGAACGGGGAAAAAGCATAGTAGGCACAAGATGAATGTAGACAGCGTTGGATTTGAGTGTGAGATAAGAACCCCTTCGAGTTTTACGGCTTAAACAACGACAATAAAAGGAAACGCAAAATCTAATTCTGCGTTCTCCATGAGTAATATCAACCGCTGATTTGCAGAAAAAGATGAAGTTTTTTCTCACAGATACCACGGGTACTACCTCTAAAAAGACTAAAAATATATGCTGGGAAGCGATCATTCACATTCAAAAAGTTCGCTGAAGGTAGAAAAATGCAAAAGACCTTAACTAGAATCGGGACCATGGCATAGGGTTAGAAAAGCGAGTTTTTGAAAAATTAGTTATTTCGGTTGGTTCCGGGACCTGTTTCCACCTCGGAGACTCGGAATAGCTGAGTTCTGGGAAAACGAAACCTAGTTTTTTGGTCACTGCTTCCATGATGACATCCGACCCGGCACCACCAAGCATGCAGGGTGTTATTGTGCAAATTTGTACGTGATATTTGCCCATCGGTTTTCTAAAAATTCAAACAACAAAAGGCACTTACCGCCACAGGCATGAAAAGGAGCAAAAATTCAAGGAAGCTAACCGTTGCAGGTAGACTCCGTCATTAAGAAAGACGACAGTAACGGGCCTAGGGCTGGCATTCCTCACAGAGAATGAGGAAACATGACTGTGGCCACTTGATTAAATATACAATTCTGTTATTACTGAGTGTGACAACACGAGAAAACACAGCACTGACAAACAACATGAACAGGATGGAAGTAAAAAGAAATAAACCACATTCATGACAGGCGAGTGTACCAGTAGCTGGATCATGACTACATGTAATGCCACAGAAGGTCTAAGAACTCCAGTGAAGGTAATTGAAAATCGTTAAACACTAATCTTCCATGATAATTCTCTCCCTCAAAGATAGAAGTGAAGATATAAGTTCCAGGAAGTAGTCGCGAAGAAGACATCGAGCGATCATGTCCACGTCTTCGCGACCATGTTGCAATTGGAGATAGAGTAGGGTACGAAAGAGTGGCGTCCAACTGCATGTGACAAGAAACCAGGACGAAAGTAGGTAGATTTGGCGCTCCAATCACTCTCGAGTTAAAAGAAGCAGTGGTCATATAGTGTATCGTAACGGAAATTTGGGGGAAAATATGGCTGAAGCGTTTGAAGCATAAAGTGGATTACTAGTTAAATAAACCACAGTATCGAATAAGTATAGGCGTTAAACTAAAAATAATCTAATCAGTACAGGCTTGGAAGGTGGCAATGAACCTAGGTCCTGTTGTGCAAACCGCCGACATTAAGAGGCAAAGCCGAATAAAATGAGGCTATAATACGAAACAATGAACACTAGTGGTTTTAACTGAGCAATTGAATATTGACGTGTAAGATACGACTTTGATAATACCTGGCCCAGTTGATCTCTAATTTCCGTGCCTTTCGAAATTTCGCCTACGAATGTGTTATACGCGGCTACCAGAATTTGCTGTTTTAAGGGCGCATCCCTTAGCTTTTTGACGCGTTGAAATTAAACGCTCGCAGCACTGATACCATAAGCTACATGCAAAACAGTTTACACACCAGACCAGAGTGCTATTATCGGGACCTGTCGAAGTGCCAGACCTCATTCTTTCCCTACCCGTCGCAAAATTGTCAGGTGTCCGTGATTAACCATCTGTCTAATGTACGAGCCTGTTTAAATTGGCACTTATATTCTGAGAACATTCCACTGTCACGCGTTGACGTGGGGAGTTAGTATCTAGAGCATTTCGAACAGATACGTCATCCAGTGACTAGGCTGACTGGAATCGCCATTCGGGCTCTTTTGGAGTCTTCGGTTATCTGTAGCCCAAAATCGAAATGGCACGGCATGCCCTGGTAACATTTTCTCCGCCAAGCGCAAGCACAGACTCCTCAACGCTTCAGACGCACGGTCAGGAATTGCAACCGCTCAGGATAGATTAAGCTAAGACAGTCTGGATTTGTGAACTGCAGAAATGCTCCTCGAAGGGAAATGTCTGATTGACTGTTCTGAAAGTATTTGTAATTTCACGGGCAGCCACGCAAGCTTCACATGTCTCACTTAATCGAACTGGGGCCGCTGGCTCAACCAATCAGAGTACGGAATGCTAACTAGCTGTGCATCGTCACTCTATCGGCGAAAAACTCTCCAGCTAAACTGCTATCAAGGATTGGGGGATCAAAGTAAGGTTAATACTTAATGCTACGTGAATCCCCACTGGGTTTCCAAATGTCCACCTAAAAGTCAGGCACCATTAAAAAGTACACTATCGCCAAACTTTTACGATGCTGTAGAACAAAATACCGAAGCTTTGCAATGGTAAAACCTAAGCGCATGAAGGTTTCTAAAAAGATAAGCTGTGAGCATACGAGGACTCGTGAATACTCGGGGCCTGCGCGAGTCAATAAACAAAAATTGCCTGTTTGGTAACGAAAATTCAGCAGTTGCACATGGAGTTAATTTTACCTGTTAAACAACGTTTATATTTTTCTTCTGCATGTTTGCAGTCGAATGTATATATAACACCAGTCGCATTGGTTTCTTAAATATGTTTTCAATTTTAAACAAATATTCAAATGCTCTTTATCAAAAGATAAAATAAAATAGTTCCCCTCGAAATCATCAAGTGAAACGTATTCTCCTTTGCATTGCGCCCCTGATAGATAAAAATTCCTTCACCAGACACCTTTGTTTCTGTTTAATTCTCTTAAATAATATAATACCCACTTGTGTCATCATTTTATTTGCACGATACACTTTGCACCTTATATATTCATTGACTTGGAATTTCTCTTGATATATGACTAAGCAATGAAATGCCATGATCGTGCAGAAAATGCACAGAGTGATATGTTTTTCTTTTGAAAGGAAAAAGACATCTGTGCGGTGAGCGAAATTTCTCTACCGATCTGCAGGCGCCGAAAGAACACCATGTGGTTAATCTCGGATGCAGTTCGGTTCGATCTTATTTTTGTGGCCCATCTGGTATACTCTGCCTTTTTACCATCCGCATCTTTTGCGTAAGCATCTTTGTTTTTCGGGTCCCATCTGGTAGCGAGATGTTATATAAATGCACTAATGCATTAATTCCTTTCTCATGGTTATTTTTATATAAATCTATAGTAAATCAATACGCATTGAGCGCAGTTTCCGCATATACAAGCTGCTTAAGAGGTTTAAAGTCGCTGGTCCTAAATGTAATTAATTTTATATATTTAATCCTGATTATTAACGTGTCCTCATAAATACTACTAAAGTTAATCCGTAAAGTATTCTTAATGAATTTCGTATACGGGTTGCAACTAATTCTACAAGGTCAAAGTGAACACTGAAAGTAAAACGTTTGTGTCCATGAGTAACCTTGTGAATGATGTCATAAAATTCGAAACACAATGCTTCTCCTATGGATAACGTTAGTATAATGTTGATGTGATTTTGAGTCCTAGTAAACAAATATTTGTCGACAAGGGTTTTTAATAAATTAAATTAAATTAGTTCACGCAAAACCATCGTTAATTATTTCTTGTTTAAGGTGCCTAGCACTGAAGATTTAGGTTTTACGAAAACAGATGACAAGTTCTACTATTCCAGTTACTGAGTTGAAATGCTTTAAACAAGTAGTGCAGTCCGCGTAAAGCATACGAACCTCAAAGTGCACAAATTAAATCAAAACGTTCGTCTCTAAAGTTGCTCTTTATTTAATTTTGCCAACATAAAAATATATTAATACTTTGCAAACCCAAAATAATGTAAGGCACGTAATAACCTGAAAAAATTAAAAATAACTAAATTTTTAAGAGATATTCAAGCGTTAATATAAAAATCACTTTTTCAAAAGTAAAATTGGTTTTGCGTTTAAAAGCAGAAATGAAAAATTTGCTAATATAAATTCTTTTACCATTCCAACATCGTATTAATCATTGTTTTTGTTTTTCTTAATATTATGATGTATTAAATGTGTAATATACAGTACTGCTCGTTGCAAGGAAAAAAGTATATATCATGCAAAATAAAGTGAGGCACTCGATTTTAGCTACATATCGGAGATTTAGGTAATTGTGCATGCATACACTAATTTAGCCACCAGTTATCAGGCTCATTTAAAAATATCAAGATATTTAATTGAAAATATGATTTGAAGAATGAAATGAAGGCAAATTAAGGATTTCCGGTTGAATATTTAAATGTATCGTTTTATCCCGTTACAAGGTTACATGTTCATGTCACATATTGTTCATTGACTTTCCTCAGATACGCTTTTTGGCCATTTCATTCGGTTTCAAAAACGGGGATTTCATTCATTTATTCGAAGACTCAACCACAGTGCCACTGCTTTAAACTCAGTCCGTTTATTTCGAACGTCTGTAAAGATACATGGAATTTGCCCTCTTTGATAGTTTCTGATGACATATCGCAAATGGGATGTGACGATGTTGGTCATCCGACACACTGAAAATGCCATCTGACTCGTAGTGTGAAGAGCTGGATTCAAGTATGGTGGAGGGTTGTTGGCTCATTTTCTCAAACACAGCATAACGATTCCGCCTGCATCTGCGTCAACCTGTTGACTGTCTGGGCTTTTAACCTATCCACCATTGGCAACGATTTTCTTTGCTTTCGGGGAACCATGTTAGCCTATTGCCGGTATATTACTGCCCAGTTGGATCCGCAACTGGGATTTGCTTGGTGCCCTTTGGACATTTAAAACTGGATAATCGATAAAATGAAAAAGGTCTCTAATTGTCCATCGAAATTATACAATTTTCGAAAAAAACTTCAATATAACGTATAAGCTACATTATAGGGCAGCGAGAGAAAAAAATGAAACTGGGTTATTTACATGTGACAAACTAAACGTTAATTAACCGAAAGCAAAATGCGCTGGAGGTTATCGCAAGACCGCAGTAGCAAGTTCCAAGCGAAATCTTTATTTTGATTTTCAATTTATGCATTTAAATTGTGCGTGTTGTCAAACATTCTTATGCAAATAAATGAATAGGCAGTTGGTGATGGAAAAAGGCACTGTTGTGTAGAAAACCAATGATGCATGGCCATATGGGTTTCATTTGAAGAAACTGAAGAAATTTTACAAAAGAGTCAGATCTAAGTTGCTTTTATGAATAAAACCGAGTTTGGGTCAATGATATCTTTTTGTTTCATTAAACAAGACAAACCTGCTAATGTTTGCAGCATTTGATCACCCTTTTTAGTAATAAAAAATATAAACGAATTTTGCAGGCCCAAAACACACGATTACATGTTTTTTTTTTGAAGGTGCTGCGAGTGAAGTGCACACGACTGCTCTCTATTCAGATTTATCTCGAAATATCTTGTTCGTTTAATCCCTCTAGGAGGGGGAACATTGTAATATTGTTTCACAATACTGTCATCAGAAGTTAAACCAACTTACAAAAGACTGTTTTTTATTTACAAAATTGACCGTCACATTTTCGGGTCTAAAATCACGTATATTTTCTCATAAGCACATCGGTTTGCATATATTACTCATTTCATACTGTTTTACATACTGCGAGTTTATTGAAACTGTGATAATAAGATCATTTGTATACTTCTCTAGCACCATTTTAAAGGGAACTGACATCTGCCCTTTATTTCGAGACTCAGTCAAGAGCGACCGTAAAGTTGGACATTTCGGCCAGTATTTATCGTTTGCGATATTATGGTGATACCTGTATTTTGCGTACGATTTGTATCCGCGCTGATTGGAGGACGTATTTGCTGAATACCCTTGGAATGATATTTTTTCAAAACAAAACAAATATCTCTCCTTGAATGGGTCTTTAGCGTTCTACCTAATTTTAGAACACGCCTCTGGTTTCGCCAAATATGCGCTTAAATGACATTAGCGTATTTTCTTCACAAATCGTTTCAATGAATTTAGCGAAAAAACGTTTAATGTCTAAGAAATTAAATTTGCTTCTGGTTCACTAGAAGCAATCTACTAGAGTGACTTTATTACTTTTCTCAGAACATTCTTGGTGGTCACGCAACAATTTGGTCAGGTTGACTTATATGGCCCCCAGACACCTGGCAATGTAGGGAGTATTCGCGCCACATTTCCGGAAAAATGGCCTTAAATTTAGCGTTTTAAGTTACTTTAAGGTTAAGATCAGAAGGCGTGTTTAGGGTATTTTTAGGTTAAATAATGATGCAAATATTTAATTATATTTTGGGACTATTTTAAGCAATAGGACATGGAATCATTTATAATTTATGAAATTATGCACAGTTGTTAGTTTACATCGTCGGTGGTCCTTTCTATTCCCATGTTCTGTTTAAGGGGTGTCATAAGTAAATGTTTTTCATCAAAGTCCCGGCCGAAAATTGGCGTTGCAACCCACAAGCAACAGCAAGCAACATTGGTGTCATTGTTTATTTACAAAAACGTGCTAGATAATATTATAAGCGTACTTACTTTTTAAATGTTTTCACTTTGGTCTACCAGTACGGAAGATTACTTTTGGGTTCCACTGCCTTTCCAGCACTCTGTGCCAATCAAATCTGTAGTAATATAAATAAAAAAATGTTATCTTTCCTTCAAAAGGAGAGATTTTGTATACTGAACAACATTCATTCTGTGCGCACAAAAATGTCACTTTTCTCATTTTCAGAGGAAGTTAGATATTCGTGATCCACACTTTTCTTATAGAAGACAGCCGGCGATTGAGATCATGCAGAATTTAGAATCAGAATGCCGGCTTTGGATTAAATTTTTTGTTCAAAAAAGCACTAGAAAAAACATTAAAACTTATTAATAACCCCAATTACCTATAAATTGTAGTCGGAATCCATTGAAAAATTAAGTAAGCAGTTTATTATAATTTGATTAATGACATACAGGAACGTACAACATGTCTTCCACGGAATGCATAAAAAGCTTGTGAACTGAAGCTTAATGAAAATGCAAAAGCAGATCGCTCACAAACTTATTCCCGGAATGGAAACAAATTATAAAATAATAAATACCCTATTTGAAAAAAAATATTAAAAAAACGTGGTTTTCTATCAAATAGGTACACGAACGCATATTTTAATTATGGTTTTCTCTAATGACGTCTTTAAATTTATAAAAGGGATTGAATATCCGTAATAAATAATGGCTTAGTTCGCTGTCATTATAGTACGATTTTCTTTACAAGGTAGAAGAAATATCGTTTAGAAGTCAGCATTTATATTTATCTGATATATTGTAGATTTTTCTTTAAAAAAATAAGCATAACTATTGATATATTGAATATCTCAGAATCAAAAAATGTTTTTGTTTATGGTGTTGAAGATCGGTAATCGTTTGTAACTCATACAAGTATATATGCATGTTTCTTAACAGTTGGCAGCATCACATATTATGCTAACGAGCATGAGCACCGTCACCTATCCAGGGTATATTGGTTTTGTTTATAAGCGTTATCTCCTTTAGTTACGTCAGATGACTAAATCCAGCTGGGATTTGCATATACACACCTTATAACCTTTTATTCTGTGTTATACTTTTTGTGAGTGGTCACTCGATCGACGACGTCATTGCAGCCTTTAAGTTCAGAACAGAAAGACTGTTGGTATAAATTATAAAATCAACGAACAATGATATTCCTTTAGAACACGGACCCTCTTTGAGCATTCCACCATATAGAAAAGCAGAAAATTATCAATTGTGAGTAATGGTTCTATTCCTGCTCAAATCATAACGATATATTGACCGATGGTTTTGACAAAATCCACGATGGCCCCCCAAAAAAGATGGTGTCTGAACGGTGGAATGGGTTGCATCTACCGCACATTCTCTCTCTCCTACACCTGGGAACCTTGTTCTGGCCAATCCCAGAGGCATGGCGTCGGAAGAAGGCGCATGTGTCTGGCGCGGCCGGAACCGTCCCTAAGCGGGCTGCCACATCTGGTTTGGAGCACACGGAGAAAATGTCATGCAGGCCAAAGTAAGAAAGAGCCATTTAGGCCGGTCCCTCCATCCATCACTTGGAAACTTCAACCAAAAACATACTCGTTTGTTATACAATTGGAGAATGAACTTGCGGTACATTTCACGCTTTTGTTTCAAGCCATTGACAGCACTTTTTTGAGATTCAAGCTGCAAGTACATATTGTTTGTAGGAGCATTCCTAACCGATTTGTTCACACGCCGCCCTCACATCACTGCCAACGCTGCAGAATCGATCCACCCATAGGCAGTGCGCATGGTGATATCGAGAGAGCTTCCGACTGGAATTAACGCTCTTTTGCCATTGTGGATTCGATCGAGTTGTCGGATGGTGACTATCCACCATGCTACCACCATGAACATCTTCGTGAGCATTCAATGTCAATGCATGAAAAAAAATGTCTGATTTGAAAAACAGCTTACGTTATTGATAATAAGGGAGACGAGAACGTGAAAAAGCGTTGAACAAAGTCCTAGCATGAATTACACTAATACTGTCCATTATTTTACTGTTTGAATGCCTTTTAATAAGGCTTTGGATAACGCATGCACTTTTATTTTAATAAACTTATAATTCTTATTTATTGTAGCAAGTATATTAATGTGATACGCGTGAATCTATTGTGCATCCTACTAGTCTTTAAAATGCCCAGTTGAATTTTTACATTTATTAATCGTAAACAATACACGGCAAAATGCTCTGGGCGGTAAGTAAGATAAAATGCGAAAACGTGGAGGAATGGGATCATTCAGTCTATTTAGTAAACAATGGATCCAACCACAAAGACCGTAGGTTCAAAATGGACATCTAATGCGCGTTTCTGTCACTTTACACCTCAGGTGGCCTGCTAGAAATGGCAGTATGGAGCGCAGATATGCCGATGTACGCCAAGCGGTATGTCAAAAGCGTTGACGCATGGGACAGGAAGACTTTCCGACAATAAGCTCAGAGTGGAGGGAGATTTACATCATCAGCAAACCACTTATCATCATATAGCATTACCATTCCGAAGTTTCGTTCTATTGTCATATCCATTAAAACCATGTACCGACCACTGGCAGAACACGAAAGCATTCTGATGATTCGTCTCCAAAGGAGCAAATCCTATCTAAGCAAAGACAGGAAAATAATGGCAGAACAAAAGAGAATGAGGAGAAGCATGCAAGTAACTTTAATATTTTATCTAAGAGATTGGGTTTGTGAGAGGAAGGTTAGCGAATTATATCATAAAGTTAACAAATTTTAGTAAAAGCAGTATTTATATGAAAAAAATAATTAAAGATTTGATTTCAGAGTAACGATATGAGAGCGGACGGAAGATACGTCATTGTTTGACGAACGTTAACCTGCGATTGCGGAAATAACTTATTCCGCTCTGTCTTGATGCTCTTTCTCGAGCCCGGCAAGCAGCCCTACAGAATTAAAGGCAGACTTAACAACCCGGGGTGGAGCCACAGGCCCGTTGTCATGCTGGTTAAGAACGGAAATATTTGCATTCGTCGATGGACGCTCACCGATCACTAACGGAACTATCTCCTTCCGCTATGGGTTGCGACTCGAGCTCCGCCGACAACCGCACAGTGGCTACTACTAGTAAAGGCAGATTAACAATGCCAAATGCCAGCTGCTATCACTGCTCATAAATGAGCCTCAAGGCAGAGCGGAACGAGTAACATTCGTCACCGATCGATGCGGTTCATCAGTGAATGTCTGTATTTCTGATCTAAACCGGCAAGACAATATGATTGGTGCTCGAGGATTAGAACGATAGACTTCTGATCAGTCAGTCGCGTGTTCGATCCTCGGATGATGCATCATCTTATGTTGGGTATGCTAAGCGACGACGGCTAATCAGGCAGAAAAGGCAATTCCAGTCTTCCCTTGTCTTTTCGGCTTTTTCAGTCTACAATCAACACGATAATAACCTTAACCCTTCGACTAATCATGATTCTCACCCGAAATCTGCTATTAAATACAAAAACCTTAAGCCAACCTGAAACGTCAATCTTAGCCTTACCTTAATCCTGAACATAAATTCATTGGAATTTAGCGCAAAGCCACGTATGTCGTGGTTATTTCGTCTTACCGTGTTCAGTTTAGGCAGCCACACAAGGTGCCCTTACCAAACGCTCATTAGCAATTTCGTTTTCTGAACCATTCTGTTGCTAATTCTTCGACTGCGCGGGTTGACATTGAGAATAATTTGGTAAATTGAAACAAACAACTGACGATTGTAGGAATTGCTGCCTTGCGTCATGTACCTTCAGCCGTATTGACCGTTTTTAAAGTCCTTCATTTGAGAAATAAAGTGATCATATAGGAACACCTATTTGCATCCTGTCAAATAAGTCATAATATTACATAAAAACTGCTCTATAAGAGACATTTCTAAGCCTGATGTTGTTCGAGTTAACAGCAAATTACATTCCAGTATCTAGAAATTTCCTTTTTTTCCGGTTTAACAAGACGAAAACCCTGCATGAATTGATGGTAAAAATGCCTCCTGTTTTTTTTCAAAGTTCCGTACACGTCATACAAAACTTTAGTTAATTTTGTCCTGAAGTAAGAAAGGGACGCATTTGACATTCATACGATCCGTTAATTTGTTTACTGTCATAGGTAGTTAGATATATTTTTAGACCTTGTGACCCTGTTATTCTTCTGAATATACGCCAAAGTTCAATCGAAATCTGAGTGATTCCTGATGTTTGGACAGATTGGTTTACGGTTTTCTTCGAGGTCCACTGTCGTACTGGGAAGTGGACGCCGCTCAGAGTTTTTTGTCGATTTTTGGAAGACACGCAGGTTAAAGCTGAACAAGACTTATTTTTCCTTTGCACTCACCGTTTTTGTTGGAGGACTAAGGAAAACTAAGAAAGTATAGGCTCGCGTTCAGCGGCTAGCAAGTCTATAATTGCTGCACGTAAAAGTTTGATGGTTGACAAGGTTAGGCCTCCCACATAAAAGTATCGGAAGAAACTTATAAGATCATGTTTTTTTCATGGGGAGGGAGCAATATCGCAACAACGCAACCACCTACACGAGATTAGTAACGTCGTCCGCCGTGTAGCTAGCTAACTTATGCACCCAAGAGCGACTTACGCGCGGCTTTCACCAATCAATAAAGATGCGAATATTGATCGGGCGTTGCAAGACAGCGGTGGAGGCATGCGCGTATGCACCGTTTATTACGTGTGCTATGCTGACTGAAGATGACGGCGGTACGCGTCGCTAGTGACGAGCTGGCAGCTGCATGCACCCGACCTGGCCCGCCAACCCCACAAATGCCAAACATAATTGAGAGAGTTCGTCATATGTGGCATTAAGGTCATAGTACGTTGGTGCATGTGATCGGGGATAGAGAGTGAGGTTGACGGCTCTGCGCATTTTTCTCGCTACAAAACACTCGAACGTGCTTGAAACTATCATGGTTGAGCACAGTTATTATTTTGAGCCACTGCCTAGAGTGTGTAACATAACTGTGGTTTGTCTACTCCCCTTGACAAACAAACCCAAATGCGCAATTCTCGCTTATATGCAAAGTCTCATTTACGATACTGTCTAGTTAAATGTGACAGTTTCAATTCATACTGACTTACAGACTTATTGGCCGTATTTTTAGGATAAAATGTTTTAAACTTTTGTCAGGACATGGAAAATACCTGCTTTGACATTTATTTACTAGCAGCTACGCTACCAGTTACCATTTACTCTTATATAAATACATGGATGAAATAAGCCACCTTTCATTAGATCTAACATATCTTGTAGGCAATCGATTTTTAATCACCTTTATTAGATAATGAAAACAAAAACTTATTAAGTAAGGTAATGTCTCGCTTATTTGACAGCAATTATCTAGTGAATTTAAGGATAAGTATGTTGGGTTGCTATTCAACTCAGGTTAATCAACCACAAATCTGACACAGAAAGTAGATTTCAGAACTTATTTGTCTTTCTCAGATTCTATCGAAAAAAATACTGGCAATTGACCGATATCTGTAACCAGGAGCCTCTAACCTGATCGCTATGCGCGTGACATGCTATTCATTATGTTGCTCAATCGGCTTAACCAAATCCGCCAATAGCTGGGGATTAATGCACAGCAGCGCTCGTACCAAACATATTTTGAAATATGACAGCGCGTTAATCATGTGTGACCTTCAATAGTGTGACATTTGGGTCTCCTTTCGGAAAAGACGCTCATGCCCCAATCCGCATGGCATTCAAAGGGATAGTAGTTTGATGGCAAGCAATTGAGATCTGTCAAAGTTTGTGCATCCGAAACGTTCTACATGTTACCTACCTGACTAGCCTGTTTCAAAAAATCTCCTTCCTTATCTAGATGGATATTTAAAATTATGTTATTAGTCAAAATTGTGATAAATTTCTGCCTTAAACTACAAAACACAATATTTAGGCTATTACCTATATTATTGGTTGTTGTATACGTCTTTTAAAATAGAGTAATAAAAACTAAATACTGTTATAAGGAGAAATTTCTCTTTCGTAAGAAACACATTTTGGACTGAGGAATGTGTTTGAATGAAGTTGAAAGCCAGCCATGTTATTTTATAGAATAACAGTCACTGAGACTATTTTTAAATGTTCAACTCTATATGATGTCGCGCATTAAGGCAGAAATATTATAAACGCAGGCAATCCATTCGTTTTAACGTACTGATTCTGCCTCGTGATTTTAGTTATAATTATAAGAAACGTCTGGAACTGGCCAGTGTCTACTGGTTAGTTAACAGTTTTAACCTATAAAAACATATGTGTTAGTTAACTAGTTCTTGTCTGTACAAAATTTAGAAAAAAGAAGTGCAAGCCATTCACATTCTTTGCATTATATCAATAGTTATAGTGCGCAAATATTAATACATTCGGAGAAAAAATGACTGTTAAAAGAAACTAGCCCTTGCGTTGCTGGCATCTTCGTGATCAGTACATTCCATTGGAGAGACCTTAATCAGCCGAAAGTTACATCCCTCTTCATAGCTTTACATTGTTAAAACAGAAAGTGTGTCAGAATTTGTATTAGAGCATTTGGAAATAGGCAACTTATAAAGGAATTTAAGTCAAGTGAATGGAAACGTATTTATCACAGACGTCTGTTTTCCACGCTCAACTGGGAACCTTATGGTCATTTAAAAAATTATCAACGACTAAGCACGCAAAAATTTGACAAATTCATATAATAAAATTACTTCGGGGAGGTTTGAATAAAATATTTAGCACAAAATCCTTGTTTGTGGGTAAGCACTGAAATCCGAACACTGAAACTTAATGGATTCCACTGTCAGCACTTATTGCCCACAAATGACGGAAGAAATGGTTTTGTAAGTAAACACATAGTGGTTCGCTTATACTATCATCTGCCAACAAATTGAAATTTACTTTTACCAGTCACCCATTTCAAGGGTAATCACCAAGTTATCATTTAAGGTGTTTTTAAAAGAAGCTTTTTTAAAAACTTTTCAGAAACACACGCTCATGTATACACGTAGCGGGCAAGGACAGCCTGCCAGCCAAGTCCACCACCATGTGCATTGAATCCTTTCATTGCTTTTCTTGGGCAGCAAATGAAGTCATTGCATGAGCCGACATTCGTCCAGAAGAACAAGTGAAAACCTTCCCGCATGGTTCGCAAAAGGGCCAATTAAAGAACGTAAACTGCTCCATTTTCGCACATATGCAGACACAGATCACCGCGTAGATCACAGGTGGGCTTTCCATGTGATCTACGAGGTCCTCTTAAGCTATTTAATATCCGCTGAACAGCGTTTGCTGGTGACGGCAGAGGCCACTGTAATAAGCTTACGGAAACTGGTCCTGTGTGAGCAAAATAACTTCATACAGGCGCCACAGTTATCATAGGCGATAGCCACTATTTCGGCTGCCCGCAGAAATTTACATTTCCTGGTGGCCACTGTCGCCCCCCTTACGCTGATCAGAAAACGCTGACGGCGATTTAATTTTTACTTCCATCTCCCAAACCTGACACTTGCAAATTCTTCAACTAGCCCGAATTTTCTGCTTACTGACATATCAACATAATGTTCACGTTCGGATGAAAATTTATCAAAAGCAAACTTATACTAGTCAAATTGTCTTTCAAGTTTCAATTTGCGCTGACCTGCTGATCAGGATATGAAAATATGGATATTGTTATATTTGTGCGGGCCCCATTACCGAACTCAAGCAAATTCCTCTTAAAGGAAATAATTTCTGAAATTATTAAGTGCAATATATGGATTCATGTGATTCGTCGAAGAAAATCATCCACTGTGGAATAACCATGTAATGCCCATTCTCCAAACAAGCTGTAATACAAGTAGTATAAATCTTATATGGCAAAGACGTTTTACCGTTTTTTCGAAAAACGTACAAGCTCAAATCCCAGACACGTGTTGCGCCAATGTTTCTGCTGCTGCGTGACGCAGCAACGAGGGTTTTGGGCTCCTCAATTAGTTTCTAAGCCTTTTCTATGCGGTTTCTGGTATAGAAACTACAGAGAATAATCGGATAAATAATTTTTTTGTAATTATGAAACGCAGAACGTGGAGTCAGGTGATTCGGGCATGAACTTTTAGTGTCAGAGCAAAAATTGCAATGAACATTTAGGTGGATCACCATCAACTCCTGTAAGATAATTACGTAATGCCCATTCTTCCATTTTTTTATAAAATACATTTTCAGCAACACAACATTGGAACACTTTTGATTGCTTTCTCACAACCACGAATTATGACGCCTGACCAGATATAAAAGACGTTCGATTTGGCCACACCTCTAATAATACTTACATGGGAAGAAATGTAGAGAAAATGTCAGCGTAAACGACGTTTTAAACTTAGTAGTTTCTAGCATGTTTTGGTAAATCAATTATTTGCATGAGCAAACATTAAACACGAATCTAGTCATTTAACACATGTTTTAAGTTTTCGACCTTTTTCTTTTCGTAAACAAATCATTTTATCTTCAAAAAACATAAAAATGCTTGCAATACATATTTTAATTTTAATGCTACTTTATGTATTGGCGGAACTGTTCGAGGGGGTTAGAAATTGGTTGGTATTTCCTTGAAGTAAGGGATACTTATAGGCTTTGTCACATTTTGTAGCTTTTAGAATGACGGCTTCTCTCTTTAAAGTAAACAGTATACATTTATCTTGCTCAATAACTTTTACGCAAAGAAATACATGCTTTGCACTTTTAATTCCTTGTTGTCAAAAATGAAGCACAACTAAAATTTGTGTTTGTATTTGAAGCTGGATACTAAATTTTAAAACAGAAAATTATGATTATCCAGACGTCCTCAAAGTTTTGCATTTTTTATGTTTGCTGAAATACTACAGAAATTAACAATTCACTTGTTTTATGTTCACTCAGTAGCTTTAAGTAGAGGCTGTTTATTTTGTTTAAGATCTCAGATGAACAGTGGTCTCGGGCACCACTCTTCAAATAAAAACCTGGTTTCCTTGTCATAATGAAGAAGAAAACACGGTCGTCTACACAAACACGCCGCCTTTACCAGTAACGAAAGCAGCCAATTGAGCAAGTCGCAGCTAAATAACTTTCCCAGCTGCAAAGAAAGCCAAGGTCTGCGCTGTGGTTATTGTTTTTAAAATATGTTGCTGTATGTGAGCGTTTGTTTCAGTTAACCCACCCCACCTGAACACGCATCCAATAAATATGACGTGGTATAACCAATTAAACGTGTTTGGAGAGAATAATCTAGGCTCGCTTGCCAATGTTTGCAATGTTCATCGGCCTGTTTTAATAGCTTATGTGTGTCGGCTGGCGGGGCTTGAGTGTGCCCCAATCCAAATGGAATGAGAGAGTTATTTAAGCAATCGGTGATTGTTCATAAACTAATGATATATTATTTTGGATTCTGGGAGTCATGTTTTTGCAACAAAACGCATTGTTAATCGAAAAGTGTTTTTTATAAAGCCAGTCCATTAGCCGTCCGAAGTTATAACCACGGTCGAACTGACCGCAAGGCCAAATTATTCTATTCTGTATCATTGGCATAATTTTGTGCGCTATGTCCTGTGATGTTTAATCCCTAATAAATTCTCGATTTCAGTTATTTGGAAAAATATTTCTGCATTTCATACTTAAATATGTACGAAGGTGGTCCGGAGTAAATGCTTAAAAGCAGTTATAACTGCACATGATATCGTTGAATCAGAAATGGTCATGTTATTTCAAAGCTTAATAGAAAGGCATCGTCCATGTTAACTGCGAGTAAAATATTAAGAAGATATATTTTTCAAATAAAAAGACTAAAAGCTCATTTTTAAATAGTTATGGATGATATAAGGATAATTAAATTATCAAACATGATCAGAAAATGCCTTTTAAAGTAAATACTGAATGAATGAGGTTTTGATAAGGCTTCCAGGGATTGTTTAGTCATTCACACTATTTTGCTACAGCTTGATATCTTAAACTGTTTAAGGCAGTTAGTGTTAATAATCGATTTCTCAAAAAGAAATCCCGGATAATCGTTTTCAGCGTCAACTCACTATCACAGCAACGAGCATTACCTACTTCAGAGGCGAGCGGAAAGAAAACGCCAAAATTACAGTGGAGAGCACCACTCCAGCTCATGCAAGGCTTCTTACGCTGAGCCAATCAGTGAATGAAAAATATCGATCCACGTCCTACGTAGGAAACTCACTTAGCTGAGTCATTCCTGACGCAGGCGTTTTAAAAACGAAGCATCAACGCGATACTGTTGGTGGCCATTAAAACACACCTAGAATATTGCAGCTGAAAATAACCAATAGCTGTGAGAAAATAAAGTTTGAAAGTTAAACGTGTTGTCTGACAAACTGGAATAACAATTCATTTGTAAAAATATGTATGTCTTGACACTTCAGTAATTGTTTTTACACTAAGCTTTGAACCATCGCCAACAGAAGACGACCAAAATCACAATAAGATATATTTTCCTGAAAGATTGATAAACTCATTCCCAATATCACTTTCCCCGACAAATGTGGTGTCCTATTGGTAAACAAACGTGAATTACAGCAAAGTTCTATGTAACCTAGGACGTCTGCTATCTTATCGTAAATCCGTACGGTCCTTGCCGAAATATTTCTATTTTTTTAAATTAGGAAGCAATATGCACCGGAAAATTAATATTCATAATGGAGACTTGTGACGTTAAATGTGTAAAATGTTGTATTGCAATTATTATTTTACACTGCCTGGCCACATGACACAACAGTTTTTTTAACTTCCCGTGGCCTGTTAGAACATATCCGCATCTAACCAGCGAGTTTAGTAAGACGAAGTTTGTTTAAAATCAAACAGTTAACGGATTCAAGCATTTTCTTGTCAAAGCAAGCATTGTGGTGCACACAGAGAGCTACTGGATGAACATGTGACATGAAGAACAGGTTTCTGTAGATATAAGCAGATGAAAGCTATGACGTAACAGTTTTGAGTAAATTGATCCACATTTTCAAGAAAACCGTCACAAGATGATTACATAATCTGCAGTTTTTGTAATTTTAATACTGTGTGCTGCCATATATTTAGTTCTATGAAAGACAAGTTAAGCATCTGACTGTAAGGCCTACACGTGTCAAATTACTTCTTCGCTTCCTTGAAAAGTCTTCAACCCTGTTTAAAATATTCCCATTTTCCCTTTTACGCTGAGGATGGAAAAGAAAGCCAAAACACTTGCGAGTCTCAAAACTATTCGTCGCATAACCCAGTGGTCAAAAACGAATTTTTTTGCACGGTTTTTGACTGTGCAAGGGCTTCCATGGAACGCCGAAAGGTTTTTGGAGGACCAACTGCAGCCAGGCCGACCATGTTTTGGGGATCTATAGACGTTTTGAGAAGGCATTTCACTATAGAAGAAACCTTTTGGTTGTTTTTCATAACTTAAAGGAAACAAAACTTCACATTTAAAACGTTTATTCAAATCGGAGTAAACCCGTTACACATTTTACACGTTCTACAGTGTTGCTTAGTTGAATACGGTATGAAGCCGCAAATTTAATTATAGAAAAATAAGTTAACCAAACGATGTTAAGACCAGTGCATGTAAGCCGAACTCAAGAATGTCTGCCAAAACTCGTCAAATCCGTTTTAAACTAGTCTATTTTTTAAATATTGAAAGTGACCCGAACTAACCAGTGTAAAAAATCTTCGCACCTTTAGTAGTTGCTTATGACCTTCCACGGAGGCCTGAATAGTCTTTTGTATATCGCTTCCTTCTTTGTTATCCACGTGGGAATCGGGTTTGAGTTCTTTTTGCGCAAAAAGGAGAAAAACTAACAAGTAAATGCCTTAAATGAACATCAATTTGCGTCACAGAGCATGACATAATCAAAAGTTGAGGGGTGGCCTTGAAAACATTCAAAGTTTGGAAGGACGCTTAAGAATAGAATTTAAACGATTTTACTTTTAATAGTGATGCATGATGCCAGAGTTTTTGAAATGGGTGACTGCCATGCATATTAGCACACCACATAATAAGAAGTTAACACATAAAAACGAATAATCAATTTTCTGAGACTTTCAGAAATTAGCTTTTTGTATCACATGATGCGTTTATTTGGAATCCACTTTTGTGTTTTTTTATCTGTTAAAAGCATTTGGAATCAGCATCAGCTTGAAAGCTGCTCAGGTGGAGGTCACTTGGCTGAAAATTTTCGGTTTTGAGAAGTTTACGTCGATTTGTTAATTTGACTGAAACTTCCGTCGGAATTGATTTAATTTTTAAAGACAACTTTAAAAATCTCGGTTTTCACTTAAGTTTCCGTTTAAAAATTGAGCTTTCTTTAAGTATAATGTATTTTTCTGTTTGTTATTTTGGTTTTATTTGTTTTTTTGTTTTGATTGTTTGATTTCTTTAGTGCAATCTTCAATTTTTTTAAAGACAAGATTCACTTGGTGGAACTAATTAAGAAACAGAGTTTAGAAGCTAAGATAGAACATTGCTCACTATAAAAAGAAACAAATGATTTGGAACTTCGTTTCTAGGCAAAACGTAATGAACTATTCTTGTTCCGTCCCAAAGTAGAACCTATTTCTCCAAACAAATAGATAACACTCCGAAAAGAGCGGAAAGCAGCATTCATATGAAACCTGCTATTTAATCTGTCAGCATCTAACCCTGCCTCTGACAAACTTCAGAGCCAACTGAAATTCTCCCGATAACCACTAACATTCGCAGACACAAGCTAGTAATACAAATTGATTAAGCTTATCTAACAAAGCGTAGTGTTGATGATCGTTTGTCTATCCTCATCCACCTAGTCATAAATCAAATTATGCTCGAAATAGGGTACACTTATTCCATTACTGAAAATTCTTTTTTCCGTCGCTTTTTGGAGTTTCATCTTAAACATCGGAAATATAGTTAGGTTTTCTGTTTCGTGATAAAGTACCTGCCTGTATCTTCTGTCCTATTCCAGCTACGGAGTTGGTTTATTGTATCTTAGACTACGCCCGACTTTTTCAATCTTCAAGTGTCAATTAACCTAATATTTTTCTGCGTAGCATTGTGAAGACGAACGATATTCTGTCGCCTTCACCGCATTAACCAAACCAATTATCCTCAGAAAAGAGGTCAGTGATTATGTTACTGTTAACATGCATCCTATTTGGCCTTATGGTTTATCTAAAGGCTGTTAAGGCCATTGAAAACAGATCATTATGCCAGATGGGAAGGCGATATTACAAAGAAAGTGAGATTAAACTGCCCATTTCTGACCTAATAGTAAGCGTCTGCCAAATCATATTACGCGTTAGCATATTACGCAATGAGCATACCGCAGAACCTTATAAGTGAGGTTAAGGCAAAATCGCTAATTGGCCAAATAGTCAAATAAGACTCAAGAGAAACGAAAACCTGGGGTAGCGTTAGACTTCGACAGTGATATGTACCGAAGAGTATGATTGATTTACAGAAAGGTAGACATCTTTATGGTAACTAAGGTAAAAAGAATGTGAGCTCATCTAATGCTGCATTCATATGTTTAACGGTCACTTTTGCTTTGCAAAATAAATGTATTCCTGTGTAATTCATGCTTGAAACAAAGTAACTTTGGTAAGAAAAAATCATCTGAAAACGAACAAGTTCAGCCAGAAAATCTTAAATTAAGGGGGAAATCATGTATCCGCTGTATAAACAGTTCCGAATTAACTGCAAATATTCCTTGATTGTATTTCTAAAAGCATTTACGATAGGTCATGTGCTTTAGAATCAGAAAAACGGTTTTAACGTATTGGTTTGTATCAATTATTTCAAAAGTGCAGCTTAATAGTTAAACAAAATCGAAAGTTCACTTGCTGGTCGTCTAACAAGCCAGAAAGTTTTATCCTTAAGTATATTTTTAAAAAAAATTCAGTTGAGTGCTGGATTCACAATTTAAAAATTCCAAAAATAAGCTGCACAAATAACTGTCAATCATAAAGCTGCCTAGTGATCATTACTTTTATTTATCGAAGTTCAAGCTTTATAAGAACACAGATGTCCTTTAAGTTTATAATCAGGGATTTTTAAAAACTGTCTCCCTTTATTATTTTATGGAATAACGTATAAATAGGCCCTACTTTGCACAGGCTACAAAACTGTCATTTTAAGAGAAAATCAGTAATTATGTGCCCAGTAATTTCAATGATAGGTACCATAATATTATTAATAACTTGGGCTTTAAAATATATTATTAATAAATTTATTTAAAAAAAGATTAGATTTGGTATATTTTTTTGCTATTGTCTTTGCACAACACAAATTATCTGAAAAAGGTTTTGGCTTTCTCATTGACAAACATATTAATTTAGAGAATAATAGCACACAATTTCATGCATTATAAATTGTTAACAAAGCGGCAGTATTATTATATTTTTCCAGACACTTTTTAGGCGACATTTTGTCCAGTAAGGTAGAATAATATTCTGCCTGCGTTTTGGTCTAATTGAATTTTAGTAGATAAAATATTAATTTTCGTTTTTGGGATGTAAGGGAGGATGGATAATAAACAGTTAAATCTGCTAGGTTAAGCAATTGAATTCTAGATATCATATCAAAATATTCAGCTGATTTCGGGGTTCACATAATACACTGATGATGGAGAGCTTACTAGTAAAATTAACAATAACAACGTATAGCCAATCATTTGATATTGCAATTTCATCGGAATGGGTCATGCACGCCTTACGAGATCGCCTATCAGGTCACATCGCAATATCAAACGAATCATCTTGATAAGAAGGTTAGATAAATAAAATGTATTAGCATGTTAAAGAGGTGATTAGGATTGGTATAGTTCTTTTGATCTTGTCTAAACACAATAGAACCTTTCGAACACACTCCTGGGTTTTTCACCGATTAAAGTCTTAAAACATTGCTTTTGTGTATATTACTTTTGATGGCGTGTTTGATGAGATAAAAGCAAATAAGTTTACGGGATCTTCAAAAAAACATGTCAAAGTAACTATATGAATGCATGCATTCTCATGACATTCACAAACAATTCGTTTTTTTAAAACTCCCATACGCTCTCTTCTGCACATATTTAAATCATTTAAGAAAAGAGGTTCCGTAAAAATGAGGCATACTTAAGTTTATAAATTAATAATAGTTTAAAGATAATGCAAATCAATGAGGAAATTGTATATTACATAAGAAGCCATATTTTACATTCTAAAATAATTGCAAGCAGTCAGCAAGAAGCTCTTTCCTGTTGTTATGGATATATCTTGGAATTAGTTTGCACGATACTTAAGTGGTTCTTTTGAATCTACAACACATTTAGAAATTTCGGCTGACATTTCATGAGATACGGAATCAACAATTGGCCTTGCCAACATATTGAGATACTATTTTTTGATACCACAACTCGCATGTTCAAATAAGGAATTCAAAGGTGACTCACCTACATCTCCCTCAAATATACTGATACTGATACTGTAAATATAAATCGAAATAACAATTTAAAAGCAGTCCTTTGCTGACTGTATAGTAGTATTAAAAGCACCGCAACTTCTATCAGAGATGGGGAGGTAGTTAATTTTGAGTGCAAATCAAGTCATAATGTTATGGGAAGAAAATATTCTGTCTTTTGATACTTTATATCGATACTTACGAAATGAGATTCGATAACAACATTATCTGGGCTGCATACGCAAAGAGAAATATATTAAAGTGCACACCTGAGGAGGCCAGCTTTTTTCGAAAAACATTCAAAACTAGAGACGGTATCTGATACGTCCCTTTTTTTAAACAATGAAATATAATATTTTTGTGTGAAATTACCATGCATAGTCTGCATCTGAAAATGCTTGGGCAGCTGAAGTAAATTTTTTAATGCATTAATCAAGAAACTTGTTTTGATGTTTTTCCGGTGAGATGCTCTCCCCTTAGGGCTAGGAAAAGGTTTGAGTTCACCCAAAGCTCTAACCGTTTAAGCCATACGGTCTAATTGGGACCCGGGAGTTTAATAATACATGGGCCAAGTTACACTTCCAGCCTAATAAAAGGTATAAAATCCAACATTTCCGACACATCAAGCTGACTTTCTAAAGAGAATTGCCTGGGCTATCACTCAAGAATTCACTAAATGACAATCAAACAAACTGAATAAATAGGGGTTTCGAAAGACTACAAAATTTTATTTGAGTCACTTGTGAAATGCTCAGTGGTCTTGATGCCATTTGCATCCATGTTAGTAATACCATGTTTTCAGTACAGCCAATGCTCTACCTATTTAAGCTAAGATGGTCAAACGGGAGCCGTAAGTTTAAACATACTTTGGTCAAGTTGCCCTCTTAGCCTGCTGCAACGTAAGGAGTCCACTGATTCTGATATATAAACCTGACTGCCTAAAGAGGCTTTCCTAAGAAATCAATCTTGACTCCAACAAGCGATTTCCCAGACAAAATTCATAAATTGGGGTTTTTTCAGACTTTCAAAATTAATTTGAATCATTTGTCAAACCCTCGAAGGCCTTGGTGGGATTCGCAGCCAAGATGGCAAAGGCAAGGCCCTAGTGGTGCTTTATTCCTCGAATGCTTTGTGCATTGGCTGTAGTAAAGCCTTTTACTTGCTGCCAATCTTTAAATCTCTCGAAGCAACCACAATTTTTACAACTGGGTTAAATGAGTTATCAAAATCTGCCAAAATACCAAGTTATTTATATAAGCTGGATAGGAGGTACGGAGTAGGTCACAAGGTATAAATCACACCGCAGAATGCAAACGGTTTTTAGGGGAATGTAAAAGCTACGGCAAACCTGGCTTAATATGCTCAGTACAGTATTAACGCAGACGCAATAAGGGAAGGTGTAGAACATTTTTCTTGTTTGTTTGAGGTATGAGCCAGGAAGGCGTCATCATTTTTGGCATCCACCTATGTGGGACAAAAGAAAATGTGTCCTCGAAGTATTTTTAGAGAAACTTGATTCCTTACTTGAATTTAGACCGCGTCTGCAGACATTTTATGCGCAGCTCAGTATATTTTTAAATCTTAGACCCTATTTTGCAGAAGGTTCCAGTGCAAGATGAT
The DNA here is from genome assembly GCA_017591395.1 of Schistocephalus solidus. Classification (NCBI taxonomy): domain Eukaryota; kingdom Metazoa; phylum Platyhelminthes; class Cestoda; order Diphyllobothriidea; family Diphyllobothriidae; genus Schistocephalus; species Schistocephalus solidus. Next base: position 32,980 of record WEDG01006414.1, read on the forward strand.
CATGCATAATTAATGTAAATGTAGTGTGTTGTCGATATTTATTTTTCAAATTCTCCATCCTCAAGTGATTTGCGATAGGATAATTTTAAAAATCCGAAACCGACAGACCTTGTGCAGGCACACAAAGTGCTTTGTAAATGTAAATTCTTATTAGGTTAAAATAGTAGGTACAAAACAACTTACCAGTCAAAACGCAAATTTTGCGGGAGCTCATGTGCTTCCTGTCGAGCATAAAATAAGCGAATTTTGTAGGCTGTGCTTTTAATCTTCAAAAGTATAAAAACCTTTAGGAGTGATCACTTAATCACTGGCTGCTTAAATTAACACAGTAGCATAATGCGCTGCAAGTCTAAGATAAATTCAGCACAATCGTATTTAATACTTTGTTTGATCGAAAAAGACTTTTTTGGGTGTGTGCAATACGTAAAGAGAATAAAATCCACCCAAAAATGGCACAAAGTTACTCGTTGAAATTCCAGTAAAATATTCAGCGAATTATAGGTTGTTCATTTTGGTTTTCATAGCCCGTGGTAGGTGCAAAATCTAAATAATAATTAAATGTCTGTCTTATCTGGATTATTCTAGGATGCTTATGATGACCGACAAACAACTTAAATTGTGCAGATACGAGACAGTGGTTTCCCAATATACATTTTTAAAAAAGAATTTTAGGTCATTTTCTGGTTAACAAACCTGCACAAAATTGTCGATGAATTGCTGAACTACAAAGGGAGCCTTTTTATATGCTGCAGGTATATTTATTCTGCCCAAGGAAAAAAACGTATGCAATACTTTCGATAACTTCTCCTCAAGCCAGTACAGTTATAGGGAAACGCTGTAATGTTCATCCATTTATGTGTGAGTAATGTGATATCACGGTTTCCTAGAAATCATGGCTTGAAGGCTTCGAACCTGATGCTTACAACCAATTAACGCCGTCGGCCCAGTGTATGTGCTGTGGGTGTCGAGTAACTAACCAGTGGACTGGGAGTCAGACGGCGATGACTCCTCAACATCCCCTGATTCAGTGAATCCTTGCATATGCGTTATGAGAGCCCAGGTCTTGCTGTTGCGCGGAAAGAGGGATTACGTCGGCCCGTTAGCCAATGCGCCCATTCCCATATCAAACAACTAACAGGCTCGGACGGTGGTCTGATTGTGGGGTTGGGGAGAGAGTGAGGTCGATGGCTTAGCGCATTTTCCTTAATATAAATAATCTAACGCATTTGAAACTATCACGGTGCACTAAAAGCCGTAGCTTGGATAGTTGCCAACTGATTGAATAATTTGAATCGAGTGGTCAGCCCAATGTATGTGCAGTGGGCTGTGCGTAGGCATACGAAAAACCATTCAGGGCAAAGGTTTTTCCTCGAGGCCTCCTAGACATTTTGATTGTTATCTGTGTCAACACCTTTACTTAAAAAAACATGTTTTATCTTCTCATTTATCTTTTTCCTTCTTTTCCTCAGCACCATAACGGTATCTCTCTGAACTTTGAAGCTGAACGACTTCAAATAGGGTGGACGTAGGCGTTATACGTCATTGGTTTTTTTCGATTGATATTTGCCACATAATGTTTTGATTCTGACATGTAACCATGCGTGTTTTTATTCAAAGTTTCTCTATCCTCTATGATACGCATCGTTATGGCTACCTCAATAGCAGTATTTTGGTATTTCAGATGACTTAAATTTAAAAGACACTTTTAATTTACACAAGGTTTTAATAAGAAATCGCAATTTTGGATTGTTGGAAAAACATCATTATTATTTAAATTCTTATTCTTTACTGCAGTGTTTAATTATGGAAAACGATCATCCAATAAATTTGGACATGCATCCACTGAATCACATTTTTAAAATAAGATCAGGCTTACATTCTGAGGTAATGAAGTTAACATGAGCAGCTCGCAAAAAATCGTTGGGGTTTTATACCGTCATTTTTAAAGTAGCTTTTCGCAATGACAATAAGGGAATTCTACAGCCATTTGATCGTTTAGAGCAAAAATATTTATTCGAATTTTTCAATTATTACTAGATTAGCTAACATGCTCTAGTATCCTTAGTTTCAGACCTACTTATCTTAAAATCGAGACTTATTATTGTCTGAAAATGTTTGCATTTTAACAGCTGACGTTTTTAAAAAGTTTTTATTTGATAAATTCTTGATCTATCAACTCATGACTCTTGATGTACATTACATTGCAAAGAAAAATGTTGAAAAATTGCACACGGCAGTTCGACCAGTGGTTTAAGACGATGTCTAGCTTATGCTGCGCAGCATGGTGTTGCAGGCACGCTGACTTACGTGTGGATTGGTGTTGAGTGATAGTAGGCTTGCGCTGTTGCTACCGTACTCTCTATTCCCTCATTCACCTCTGTCCTGTTCCAGGACCGGGCCAAGAAGACTACAGGCTACTGCATCTCAATTAAAGAAGCGCCACAGCCGCAAACAGTGTGCCCACACTGACACTACAAATTATCTGAGTCGCAGTTTATCTATCAAAGTGGCTAAAACAAATCACTTGAAACGTTTTCAGTTGACGTAACAGCTGTTTCTTCTCAGAATGGAGATTCACACTGCAATGACTTCTTCTGAATGTCGTTTTTACACACTTCTACTCGGTTGAGCAGTTATCATCTCGTATTAGTGTTTTTAATCTGGCCAAATGTGCCTGCTAGATGAGGAAGCGGAGGTGTGGGGTTCGCCGTGCGGGCGACAAGCATCCAATCCTGCCTCAGGTCATCTTAAGTCTCTCTTGGCATCAGGCAAAGGAAGGTGAGGGTTGTGGGAGAGGGTGCGATAGATGCAACGCAAATTTATCTGCCACTTAAAACAAATCTGCGCGCAAGCACACGCGCTTTTTTTAAAATATTTAGTAAGCATAGGCTCAACGGCTATTTGCTCACGGACATGGCTGCCAACTTGGAAAGGGCCAGGTCAACCGCTATTAGGGTCTATTTTTAGAAGTTATGCCACGTCGTAAGACAGCCTTATAGTGAAAAAACTAAAAATGTTTAAATTCCTCATCTAATAATGACTATTGTGCATCGCATTCGTTACAAATTAGACTGAAGCATGAGGAAGATGGTTATGGAGCAGGAGGCATCTGAGCACATGGCCAATAATGTCGTAAAGTGACCTGAAGGTTAAAACAAAGGCTTGGATAAAGGAGCATCTTGTTACTAGAATAAACGAGAAAAGACTAGAAAGAATTTAAGATGATTGTGAGCTTCCTCAAGAACGAAAAACACACGGTGCTCTACTCCGATGAAGAGGTCCTTACGGTCTTTTCGGTGTCCAACAGTCGAAACAACTCGCTGCTATGTCCTCTTTAGATCAATGCGCTATATGAGAATGTAAGGTACATGTTTCAGACAAAATTCTGCGGTTATTATGGTATTTGGCCTAATTGCCTCAGAGAGCAAAGTTTTGACCCCTATGTTCATCACGAAGCCAAAGTGAAAACTGACGCGAACCTGCATATTCTTCAGAAGCCCTTCCAGTATTGAAAACATTGAAACTACACTCTTAACGACAATATTGTTTTCCAGCAAGAAGTGGGTGCATCCAAGTATGTCACAGCATGCAGAGAAGTAGCTGGAAGACCAAATGCCCTTTTTCTGTCCTGAAGGATATGTGACCACCATACTCACCAGACTGAAATCTCCTCGAATACACCATTTGGGCGTAGGGGAAGGCTTGTAATAAGACCCACAACTGCATTGAGGCCTTGACAATTTCCCTTACTGCAGAGTGAATCCAGACATCATCGATCAATATAAAGAGCATATGCCCTAAGTACAGAACGAGAATCAAATAAGTTATTGCAAATGATGGCTCTCGTATTTGATAGTTCTTTCTTATAGGTATGTTGAGTCTTTTTGTGAAACACATCTGTTTGTCCAGTTAACTGTTCATGATCTGGGTTTTGGCTGTGGTTTGGGATCATTTTATTTAAATAATTTACGATCGCATTGGATAATTCAATGAAAATAAAGTGCAGGCGAATGCAGAGAATCGAACTTGACCAGAATCAATGAATACATATAGCTTTAAAGTGCTTTCGCAAAACTATTTTTTCTCTTTTACTTATAAAGACAATGCTACATTTATAAACAAGCACTTTTTTTACCATCCCGAAAATATGAAACTGCGGATATGGCCGCGTAGAACAACCCATGTTAAAAAGCAAGCATACAATAATATACTTTTTTGCATGATACTGGTTTCCATTAACGTCAGTAAAACGACGATGTTCATTTTTTTCTTGAACATTTTTTTCAAATCGGAATGGCTGTCACGACGGTAGAGGAGATTGATGATCGTGCTTGCCTGAGGCATATTTGTAGATGTTTTCTCCCATCTAATTTCATTATCGTATCGAAAGAGGAATGGCAAAGTTACTTTTTGGTCACCGGAACGTGCCAGAACACGAACGAAGTTTTGTCTGAATCATTATTTTATTTTTCAGTACATTTTGCGGATTCATAACTGCAGTTAACTGATAAAGATCCAGGCAGGTTTACTTTTCCCTAAAATTCAAATGGGTTGTGTAAAATACGACATGTTGACAATCCGAAATGTGGCCTTTGCTATGACATCTATATCAACCTCGCATCGCATATTGTACAAAGGCTTCCTTGATAACATCCAGCTCCTTTTGTTTTTTTTCTATTCAATTGTGGCCACCAATTTAAATTAAATCCCTGCTAATTTCTCAGCAAACTGTAGAGACCAACGAATTTTAACGTTGAGCATGTTTTGCCTCTGTTATGTGTTCCAACATTTAAGATCGTCGTTATGAATGCTGTTTAGTCTCTTTCTGTAGAAAAACTAACTAACTTCGCAGCAGTCACTAGATGCGTGTAACGGCGCTTTCATTATTTCTACTCGCAGGATGCAATGGTATGTGTGTTCAGGTGATTGATTTGGCAGACATTTCAGATATCTGTCACCTTATACTGCTTTCCTGCTCAAAGTATGACGACAGTCTTTTTAAATATGTGCTCTTCTGTTACGTGTTATTGACATCCAGGTTACATGCTCAATCCACACCTCCCGAAATACGTTGTGTAATGGCTAGTAAAATATATACCTACACAGGTACCCCTTAAAGAAACACGACACGGGAATGGTCGATTCTAGCCTATAAGCCATCGTTAGTCAGCCCTACTCAACACCAGGTTTGGAGAAAAAAGAATTCGAACTCGGGATTCTTGCTCATTTAGGTAAACGCTCCCTAACTGACCCACGGTCCATTGTCTGTGAGCTGTTATGAATGCAAACTATTGCATGTACTTTCACAGTCTAAGAAGTTTTGACGGGTGGCTTGAAGACGCGAAATGGCAACCACGTGCCGAGCAAGACGAGGAAAGTTGAGGTTGAGATGACAGAATATGGGGTCACATTGATAAAAGCTAGTGGATCGATGTGCGGGCATTGCAGCATGAGTTATTAGTCAATCTGCGGCCAGTTGTACCGATGCCTCTGAATGTCGTTTCGTCTGTTTACCATCTACAGTGCAGCAATTCTGTAATTTATTTGGTATATCGTTGTACTTCTTAACCGTTTCAAATCAAAACACAGAATTGAACCCCAGGATACCAAAACTTTGTTAACACGTGAATTGGTTAAAGAAACTTGAGTGGTAGAACTAGACACCTCAGCCGACCTTGTCTGTTTCGGTACAAACTTATCCTGTTAATACAACACGATCCTATAAACCCAAAAATTAGGTTTGCTTCAATTTTATATTTCTAATTTGACCTACGGATTTGCTACTGGCATCTCGCATTATAATGATATATCTTTCTTGAAAATAAGTTATATTTAACTGATTTGGTTTCTCTCCAAGTAGCTGCAAAATTAGCCCATCTTTTTGCATCATCAGCGATTCAGTGGAACTATTGCATTCAAGTGTGTTATACGCTAGCATCCTTCGAAGTTTTGAACAAATAGGGGATAGCATGTAAACAAAAAGGACGTTGCAATACAGCGAAAGGATGAGCAACGACATGCAGCATTATGCAAGTGAGAAGAAGGGGTTTCGACTTACTACTTCCAAGTGCAGGAGGTGCATCAGAGAACTCTTCTCTAACCCCTCGGCGTGCTGTGCTCAAACTCACTGCACTTCAGAGAACGTCTTGGTTTTAGGACTGCCCTGATGCACCCAATAATAGACATGAAGAGGGTTCTTGATGATGTACCTCGCCGTAGGGCTTCCTCAAATTGCGCGAAAGCAAAAACCTGCCCCTTCACACTTTCAGCACAGGAAAACGAACCTATAATTGCCCCGTTTTTACCATCATACAGAAGCTGAACTGTGTGAACTGTCTTTATGCGGGGAGGATTTTTGCACCATGGAAAGCTATCTCGGGTGAGTCACCGTTATATTAGTTACCTGGTGTTCTTTATAATACAAGCGTTTTTACTCGCATGCACTTATTATTATTCCGTCCCTATTGCCGCTACAAACGGCTTTCCTTTAACTACCCGTTTGTCAGTCAGTGAGTTTTGTGAGTTTTCCTGAACTTAATTCTTGGTTTTTAGTCAGTGTTTTGCCACACTTTTGGCCAGATAAACGCTAAAATTACCAAATAGTCCTGCAAAATATTCAAAATATGAAAATGTTTCGTAAGAGAAACAAAAAGGCGCCTATGTTGGATCATCACTCGAATTTATTATCAGAGACAGCGTCGTATAAGGGTACGTGATTGCCCAGGTTCGTAAATCTATTTTTGGCTTTTCATACCAACTTATTCAGGAAAAATAAACACGATGGAAGTTCTCTGTCACAACAGCAGTCACGAAATGAGCCACAAATGCAGTGACGTAGACGGGCTTTACAAGCGGTTGGAGGCACTGCATTAAAAAAGGAAGACAATATTGCTGAATAACAATATCTTCGATTGATGCTTAGAGCGAACGGTTCCCCGCGCAAACGAGAAGCGAAACCATATCCTAAGTTTTAGTTACCTCTCTCATAAGTTAATAATATATTGGAAGCCAGCAGCCACAGTTTTCAAATGCCTCTGGATTTGGAGCTGAACTTAGGTGGAGGCAATCACAAGGTGACCGTTCCTGAAGCCAAAAGACCTACTGCTGCAGAACGAAACATCTGGGGTCGTTTCCTGATGCAGTTGTGACCAAAGCAAGTATGTCGGAGAATTTTAAAGATAAATCCGAATACAAATGGCAGAACACGCAGCAGCAGTGAAAAGGAATGACACCAACTCCCATGTCATGGCTCATTCCGCGGTATCCGGCCGTGCATTCAAGTTTGATGAAGCTGAAATTCTCACTGGAGGAGACAAACGCATGAGCCGCAAACTACTCGAGTCCTGAGTTTTCTGGCCCCTGATCAATAATTAAGCGCAATGAGCGGCCCGCCACATATTCAGTACTGAGGTATCGCAAAAGTAATGTTGTAAGCCACGTGGCGACAGTGCAGATTACTAATTATTCCTGGTCGGCGAGCCAAATGGCCCAAATGCTCACACGGATGAGGAAATGGGGCCTTTAGCAACTGGACTGCGTACCATCATCACATCACATCCAACCGCATGTGATGAGTGTGTGAGCAGATACTTTTGACAGGCCCGCAGGCGCACAGCATTCGCATAACAACAGCATACTGCACAATCTGGCTGGTGAGGCAATTTTCATACCATGTGCAACTATCGGCGATGCATTCGGCAGCTGTCAATTGTGAGTGGCATGTAGTGGCTTAGAAAATACACCCTATAAAGACGGCATAATCCAGAGGATCCAATAATTTTACCTGAATCTGCCTCTGATGAAATATTCGAGTGAGAATCTGAAACTTCAGGTTAATAAAAATGTTGTTTCAGTGATCGCTTTAATGTTTGTTTGAAAATACTCCTAAATTACATTGCCATTCTCTAAACTCAATTCAGTGGGTAATAATGATCATAAAATTTATATATATATATATATATATATATATATATATATATATATATATATAAGACTTCTTAAGTAACAACGATGGATGGGATATGTGGAAAATAATTTATTGGTTTAGGATGTTTTATAACAAACGATTATCATTAATTGTGTACCGTCATCATATGCCATCTTTTCATTAACAATTTATGTTTGACTATTTATTGTCTCCAGCTTGGTGCTATTTGAACGTCATTTTGATGATGCAATGCAATTTGGGATACGAATTGATTTTATACATATTTTTCCCACGGAAAATAGAGTTGAACTCGGGATTTTTTAAGTTGGTCACAACAAACCATCAACAGACAAAATTAAAAAATGAGAAATGAAATGGTCAGATGACCAGTGTGTGCTACAGGACTGACAAGGACAGACAACCAACAGGGGTGTGCAGAATGGGCACATAATTGGATTAGGGCTGGTTAGGGGGGGGCTGTTAGGTCTCCCCGTACCGAAGGCGATGGGGGTGGCAACTAAATGTGACTGCAGACGGTAAACTTAATGGTCTTCGATGCGGGATGGGGACAGAGGTAGTTGCACCGATGTTGGAGGTGTTAATAGTTTCAACTGATTTTCGCCGTGTCAGAGGAGGGGTGGTGAGACAGTGATATTCAACATGGTCCAGAAACGATTTGCGGCTCTGGTTAGGTTGTGAGCACACGTCAGTGAGCCGGGAACGCAGGCCTTCGTATTGATAGTCCAGATCGACATGGCGGTTGATGCTGGTCGTGTTCGAGTGCCACGCGTCGAGGAATTCTCGCGCCTGCTTGGTGTTAGCCATTGCGACACTTTCGGTTCCGTCTTAATTGAAGCGATGGTTGATTTCAAAGGCGTGCGCAAAGATGATTGACAAAGGGTCGCGTCGACGAGTGGCTAGTTTATTTTTTGTAATACGCGTCCCAAGTCGTCAGCCGGTGTGACCAATATAAGTGCAAAGGCAGTTAAGACAAGGCATGCAGTTTATAAAATTGCAATGGCATTAAATTAAAATGACATTTAATATATATATATATATATATATATATATATATATATATATATAAATATATATATATATATAAGACTTCTTAAGTAATAACGATAGATGGGAGATGGGGTAAATAATTGATTGGTTAAGGATGTTCTATTACACATGATTATCTTAAATTGTGTACCATCATTAAATGTCATCTTTTCATTAACAATTCATGTTTGAAAATGTATTTTCTCTAGCGAAGTGTTTTTTTAACGTCATTCAGACGATGCGATTCGATTTGGCATATAACTTGATTTTATAGATATTTTGCCCACGGCTTAAAACCTCTTTCTCTGTTTATTGCCTTTGATCTCAGATCATCACCTTTTATTCCAGAAGGGTAATGAGGGTTTGTATTTAAAAAGACCTACGACAATTTATACAGCTTTATACATGCTTTGATTAAAATAGTTTTATGCTGCAATCTAATGTTGAATCTAGATTGGTGTAGAATACACTGTGTTTATTGGTCCAAATTTGGATGGCTTAATTTGCCAGCGATCGAGGAATTACATTGAATTTTAATTTTTTTAAATCGTGGGCAGTAACTTTTTTATACCTGTAACTAAATGTAGCTCCCGGTTTGTAAGCCAGTTTAAGAAAACGTTGCGAAAAAAGGTTTATGCCGTCAAAGACTATAACATTTAGCGAATAACTGAATTTCTTTCTCTGACGTGCGTTTACAACCTAAAAATAAACCAATCATTGGATAGTGATTGGTTACTTATGTAAGAGTGAAAATTTGTGTAGAAATATGTAACGTAAGAGGCAAAAACCAGTCTCTTATACTTTGTTTACTTAAGGTTTGCACTTAAGGCTGTGTTAAAATCGTATTCATCGAGGATAATTTGCAGACAAAAATCGACGTTTTTTGATTTCCAGGAATTGTACTGCGTTTTTGCATTCGCTGTGGTAAAACTTCTTGTTTGTTAAGCGAATATTAATATTTTAATTTTATTTTTATTTATTCCTTCAGAGAATGGAAAATTTGATCTTTGGTTTATGAAAATCAGGTAAACGGAGCTATGAGAAATCGCCTTGCTTTCGGGAAAAACAAGGACAAATTTAGTTTTAGAAATTTTGTTTGCATATTTTTAACGTCTTATGCCACAAAATCTAGGTAATAAACTTGTGTGAGTGTATTTTATCTAACCACACCGTTAATTGGGACTGCAAACAAGCATACATAATAAAAGCCGTCATTTTTACTTTCAAGCAACACACGGAAGACTTTCCAGACTATATATATATGCAGTGTACTTTTAATGAATACGGAAAATTGAAGTGGAAAGGGTATGAGTTCAACATTTATTCGCGAAATCTTAGTATGTAATTGAGTACTCGGTTGCGCATTTGCGATCTTTGAACTGGGCTGAGAAGTTAGCAAGTATAACGAGAAAATTTCCAATATTACAAAATAAGTGAGTGCTTTCATTTTGAAGAGACATTGTATCCCTTATTTTCAGCGAAGTTGAAAAACCGGTTTAATATATCATTCTTACTTGATGAGAACTTGAAAACGGTTGAGTACGCAGTCATTCGACAGTGAAATGTCTAATTAATGTGTTTTTAAAAGAGGTAATTTATTAAAGAGTTTTTGAAGTGGATCTTTGTTATATTAATAGCCCAATTAGGTTTAAGGTGTTTATTCTTTTCGAAAACGACGTTGTATGTTTGGGTGTATTTGAAAATACAGCCCAAATAGTCATGTGCATTAGAATGAATGTCTAAGAAGTCAATATTTCGGTAAATGCCATTATTACAAATCTTATTTTCAGTGATTTGATAAGCTCCTGCGACAGAAACTTCATCCAATAATTGTCAATAAATGCTGTTGTTTTTTACAGCAAGCAATAACAGAATGAAATGCAGTAAAGCACAGTGGTATACGGATGGCACCCTTAAAAAGACTACACAGTAGGTCAAACAGCGGTAGCTTACTATCCCGCATGACAAGAGTTGAAATCCTGGAGATTTATTGGTCAGTATGAGGCCTGCGGCACGGCTTTTAAACAATATCATGGCTGACTCACTATTTCAAGAGTATTCATTCTCGTTGGTTGGTTTGTAGACATGCATGGCGTATTAACAAAGAAATTTGCCGGATTATGCAATCGTAATTGTAAATGTATTCAAAATATTCCTTTCATTTCTTATGCCACATAGAACACTGGTGATGGAGACCTTACAAGAAGAATTACACAAAAAACGCATAGATAATCTTTAGATATGATCAGATTGCTCTGTCATTGAAATGGGCTACGCCAGCTTTACAAGACCACCTATCAGGTCAAACAGAAAAGGCAAACGAATCACCAAGATAAGAGGTGAGCTCCATAAAATGTTTTACCAAGTTTAAGAGAAGATACGATTTGGTGTATTTTTTCGATCACGTTTTATGCCATGTTACATTTTGAACACACTCCTAGCTTTTTCAGTGATTAAAATTTGATATTTTAAAACAGTGGGATTTTTTTCGTTACCTACAAATTTCGTGATGGCTGTTTTGGTGCATTATTACCTAGGGATTTTTGGTGGCATAATTGCATAAATTTTTATGCATGTTTGAAATCGTAACTGAAATAACACAAACAATGGAAAGATCATATGCATTTCTACCTTCTAAAATATTTAAGTAAAAAAACGTATAACAAATCCTAGAGTGTATGCTCTTCCATAAGTACTACATGGTCTTGCGCAAGACAAGATTTGCGAAGATAGAACGATTGATAAATTAAATCTGCATTTCGAGCTCTAATTTAGGCGCAAACTTGTTCCGTTGGCAACAAATATTTTAAGTTGAGAACTGTTCCTTCCTACAATAACATATTTTTATCCATGTGAAAACTTATTTGAGAAAGATAAGTTACACTTTTTCTGTCTATGATGACAACAAAAGATGTCTGATTGCTTATAAAAAGAGTTGATCTTTACTGAGTAGAAACAAAGTGAAGACAGCTAACTGACAGCCAGCACTGGTTTAATTTAATTTGCTTAAATTATTCAATAGGACACAATCTGCGCCAAAATCGACCATTTTTTGATCAATCTTTTTTTTCAAAACTACTCATCCTTCCCTTCGACGCCTCTTGTTATCCCTCTTTTCCCGCTTTTCGTACTTCACTGAAGTGAGTCGCTTTTGCATTGCTGCTTTTAAAATAACTTCATTTGAGGAATTCAAGCACATCATGGGGCTTTTCGATTAACACGATTTCACCCAACTCGGGACTGAATTTTTAGCGCACTACGGGTGGCATTATGACTACTTAGACTTTTGGCATGCGAGTAACTATGCAGACTGGCAAAATGCACTCAGCATGCGTGTAGCGCCTGCGCGTAGATTCAGCTAAGGACTACTGACTTATTTAAACACTACTACCCCCAGGCACAATGTCTGCCGTTGTTTAGGAGAGTGGGTTCACTCCCCTCCCGTTGGTGTGTCGGGGGGAGAAGGTCAGACTTTGGCTTGAGTGAATACACCAGTGAGCAGACATCACGTTAACACCCAAAGTGTGAGGAAATTGTACACAGATAAAATAACGTGCAGTGAGTCATCAGTGGGAGAGGATAGCTGCAAGTGCGCTCGGATTACGCTTAAGGCCTATACGAGGACTCAGTCGAAAAATCTGAACCACCCCAAGTCCCCACCCTTTGCATAAGCTTTGGAAATTGGTAGTACGGACTAGAAGTATCCCAAATATTGCACAACGTTATCCCACTGATGTTCTCAACAGCTTGAAGGGGACTTTTATCGCTTGATCTATTTGAATTTAACATTTAAACCGACCCTGGTAGTGACGTAGATGTGGACGCCAGTAACGAAGATGAGAGAGAGAGAGAGAGAGAGAGAGTGGCAGAGTGGGGAGAATAAGACTGTTTAGAAGTAATGCGCCCAACGATCTGCGCGCGTAGGTCACTGACTCCCCCGCCCGTTTCAGATAAATAACAGTTAATCCCTGCATACTTGGTCATCTTGCGTCTGACCAATCTGCTTACCCCCTTACTCTCTCTCTTTCAGCAATCCGTTACCCTTCCTTCCTCCCTGGTTTCTGTCATAACGCTTTGTTCGTCTTCCCCCCTCCACACAAACACACACACACACACACACACACAAACGAGTGCTTCCGTTTTCTGACTGATGAAAGTGAAGACGAATAGTAAGTAAGTCGGAATAGTGAACCGCCACATGTCCCCAACTTTCGCATGATCTCTCGAAGCTGATAATGGGAAATAACAGTATACGGTATCCTACTGTGATTGCAGAAGATGTGATAGTGGGTTACCATTTATTTTGAAAATATCGTTTTAAAAAAATAAGTAAGAAGACCACAATTCACCTTGGATGAAAATGGGCACACAAAGGAAATGACATCGGAAGATAACAAACGATACATAGTGACCGGAATTTGCAACTGCCAGCATCATGAATAGTCGTCTGTGAATGAGATCTACATTTTGAGCCAGATCATTTACTTGCAAAACTGTATTAGCATCGTATGCAAGTAAACGAATTTTTGTAGCTATAATAAACAAAGATTGGTAAAAAGGAGTATCTAATGGACACAAACGACCAGGCCGGGTAGGTATAAGGAAATGGACATGTGAATGGAGGACAGAAATGTTAATTAAATTCCTAAGGCCCACAAAGGATGCTAAATTGAAGACAAATAACCAGCATTAAGATTGGTAACATGATAGTATATATGTACAGCAAGCCCTAACTCATAGTTTGATTATACTACAAGCAAGTAAGTTTAAGTATCATCAAAATGTCAGCCACAAACACCAAAACTAACCAAAATATTAAGATTTTCTTTTAAGTAGTACCCTTTGGAAGAAAATGCATTAATTAACTGCATTTCAGCGTAATAATATATGCATGAACCCATCGAAAATACCTTATGCAGGAGAAACCCTCTGTAAAATTGTTTTTTTCCTTAATTTGCATATTTCAATCAGTCAACTTCCCATTAATCAAGTGGCTGAGGGGGAAGAGATCACAAACGTTAGGCTCATTTGAATTTACTATTTTGGAATTTGCTTTGCGCAATTTAAACTTGTCTCTCGACTAGGTTCCACGTTTTAAAAATGTTAAATATGCGTGTCAAACTGTCGTTGTTTTCATTAATGGGCTTCGCTGCTGGGTCGGTTTTATGCTATGTGAACACCCGAAAGTGCGGAGTTCCTTAAATGGAACCATATTATTCTTAAACTACTCTAGTACATCCTGCAAAACTTGGTTCCGTCTTTTGACAATACTAGACTTCTTTCCTGCATTACGATTGAACGGAAGAATACATATTATATAGGCCTATGCGTCTGTAACACATATTTTGCCCGAAATACCAAGGGAAAGATTTATAAGTTGCACCTTAATTGTTCAATTTCTGTTTATCCGGCAATTATACAGAAAATGTGAAGGAGTCGCAGTACAAATGCCACTCAGGCCAATCTTTGCGGACGTTTTAATGGGTCATCAAAAGGAAGAAGATGTCAAATAATTAAAAAAGAGAAGATACAGGGATTATAAATTCACGATTGTTGATAAAAAGGAAGACGTTGAAGATCTCTTAATGCTATGAATAAATTGCATCCGAAGAGTAAATTCACAATGAAAATGGGTCAGTGCAACACGTTTCCCTTCCTAAATATCGCCATGGTCAAAGAGGACGACGGCTGAATAAGATGCTCTTCTTTCAACGAAAAAATCCACAATTACATTTTACAAACCTTGTGCTGATAAAAGGTAAACGATCTCTGGTCAAAACTCTCTTTTAAAGAGCAAGGAATAGTTGCTCTTGTGCGACACTAGATACATGAATTTTCCGCATCAAAGTATACCGTGTCTATCCTGCACGCTTTATTCAAAAGGACAGCAACTGTCTACGGCCAAAATTGATAAAACAGTCAGTTCCATAAAAGCCCGTTATTATATCTAAAACTTTTATGCTTGACAAAATTTTAAAACACAATAAAGCAAATGGTTGTGATGCGAGAGAGAGAGAGAGTACGTGAGCTGTGCTTTATTTCGAAAGAAAAATTCCAAAAATCTCAGCAAAAAAAGGTCCTCCATTCACAGTGAAGTATCATCCTTGAATGCGTCTCAAAATATTGATCAATTTGGACTTCCTTCAAATTGTTGCCCGTGTCATGCGCTGATGACCTCATTTTTGTTGTTCGAATAAACAAATAGGAATGAAAACCGTATAAAATGGGTCAACTAGGCTAATGGACGTACAAATAAGAGGATTCACATGCGAATGGAGAGCAGAAAAGATGGCTGCTCAATTTCAAAAGCCCACGTAACAGTAAAGACGTAAACCGCAGCTGAGTTCGTCTTTATCACTCCTACTAAAAGATTTCCGGGCAATGGATGCCTTGCCATTGCATGCAACGCCAAAATTTTCGCATGACTTCACGCGCACTTGCGGGTTCAATTACATTTAGCAGTTGGCAGCCCGGGTCGCCGAGAATTTGCCTAACTGGCTTTTCAAACAATAAAATACCACGGTTATCGGCTACGGAACATCTGTCGGACAGCGGGCACTCTATGGACTTCAAAGCAGCTTTATGAATACTTTCTCGGTAACGAACAATTGGAACCGCACACTTCTTGGAAGCAGTCTATATACGGAGGGAGAAATCCGACCTATACAAGCAGCTAGACCACACGAGAAATCTAAACTCACCCTGGTATTCTTCACGGTTAGATTATCTCGTGAGTGTAAGTTGTGTTAACCCCTCCCCACACCTTATATTTCCTATATGATTTTTGATATTAAAGCCTTTAATCTCATCATTCTTTACAGTGAACCCTTGACCTTGCTGTTTTGCGTTGACATTCTGTGCAAAGTCAAACGTCGGCCTTCTTCTATCCAGTGTCTATGTTATGTAATGCTGTTGCTTACGCCAGCATTACAAGCAAACATATGTGGGGTTTGGAAACATGGTCTCCCCTAGGATCTGTCAATTTTATAAGACTGTTAATTCTCGCATATTCTATAATTACCCACTTGCCTACTCTTGCTTACTGTTTCAAAGTTAAACAACTGATGCTCATTATACGAGCAATGGCATCCAAAGAAGCTTTTTTATTTACTGAAAACGTTAAAACATTGTGAATGCATTCTTTTTCTTAATTGTATAAACTTGCACGCAGTTAGATGATAGAATGTGATAGGAGCTTCTTTTAATTACCAACCGTCCCAGGATTTCCTTAAGAGTGTAATATGATGTAAGTTGTATTTAAATTTGGAGACGTTAGGTCATCTTTTTGGAAGACGCAAACGTTTAAAAAAAACGTCAGACTTGCTCTTCTTGTCAATTGGGTTAACCGATTGGTATTGACAAATTTGAGCCACTGTAACTGCAAACTTTCTAGCTATTTAACAGGCACCTGGCCCATTTTATAAGCATTTTTATGACAACTTACTGACGTCTCTGTGGCAATTTCCCGTCTCATAGACCGTTTGCGATCGGAATTACCCATAGTTCAGACTCAAACCACCCAACAACTAGTCGTGAGACTGAAAGGCCACTGTCCACGAGGTGAGACAACAAACGTCATCTGCCTGATCCAGTGTGACTCCTGTAAATTTAAATAAGCCGTATAGACTTGGAAGCGATTACAGTGCCAGATTGATGAACACATGCGGGCAGGGATGAAAAATGGATCCATGTCTCTGGTGGTGGAACCCTGCACAGACTCTAGGCACACCACATAACCAACGAAACAAAAGAGGCCTGGCTCACAGACACTACTTCAGCCAATCGTTGTGTCACCCTTCCGACAGCCTACCAAGCCTTCCGGACGAAGTTTCTCGAACGTAAAAGCAAGCGTAAAATTAAGCCGAACGTGAATTAAAACACGGGGAAATCTACAATGGGCACGCACGTTGCCACGCCATAATCCAAATTCCAATGAAGGCGCAGTCATCAATAATGTCAAATCAACCGATACTTTGGAATATGGGAGAGAAGGACGCAAACATGACTGGAAACACAGGATGACAATGAAGCTCAATGTGGACGCAAGTGATGGCCGGCAACTTTCAATATATATATATATATATATATATATATATATATATAGTATGCAATAGAGCCCTGGTTATTACTCTGTCGCTGGCAAAGGGTCTTTGGGCCTCATGATTTGTTGTCTGATTTTTGACTGCGGTTTATAAGTCACACTGATCCCGAATGGTTTTAGCATTCCTGCCGTCGCCTCAAATCCGTTCTTCTCATGAGGGATTACCAGGAAGAACTTTGAGTCTTCTCTGTTTGACCAACCAACGTGGAGATTCCTAAAACACTTCTGTAGGAAGGATTTCAAATGACGGTTGGCTTTAAATAGGGCGCGTTTCAATCGGTCCTTGTGGATTTTGTTTGTGGTATTGGAATTAATATACCGATTGAGACATGCCTCAGCTGAGTGTGTTGCCTCCAGGAATCCGCTGACACTTCTAATTGGGCAGGTGCTAAACAATCCTTCTGTCCAATCGTGCAAATCTTTGCTCGGTTTCCAGTCTGCACATGACCACTTGCGATAGATGGTCTCGTCTTCTGACCACCAACTGATGTTTATGCGAGCGGGTTGAGATGAAAATCCCGGTTCGACCACAAAAAAATAAATCACAACTAAACTATGGGATTTTGTTGATACATCATTTATATCACGGCATCCAAACCGGTCCTTGGGGTTTATAAGCTGCGAGAGAAAGATGGAGGGTGGTGCGCTAACTGTATTTGATCCCTTCTTAGTTTTATTTCAAGAAGTTCAGATGTATTTTTCACGTATGAAAGCATTTTCTAGGTCATCGTTTATGGCACCTGATTGACCGAATTTTTTAAAATGCCCTTCTGCTTGAATTCTTGTCGCTTAATGCTTTGACACCTGATGCCCCATTAGTAGTCATTTTTGGAGGGCAACTTAAATAGGTTTTTTATTTCTACCTGATAAATTTATTCATCAAGACACTCGTTTTGGCCCAATTTAGGATACTGTAGACAGGACTGAGAAGAGTTAGATGCGATCGTTGATATAAGAGCTGAATTTGCCTAACGTAAGGGATACCAACTCGAACCCATTATCAGAAACAGTATCCGATACGGGTTATTCGTACACAGGGAGTTACAGTATTTAGACAGAACTTCTTTTATGAGAGACGGTGACTATTCTCTAAGTGAACGATTAACTTGGAATATATTTTTTTGCGATAAAAGGATGAAATGGGTGATCTATTAATGTTTCAATAAACAACTATAACTTGAAATGGGATTCGACCAACAAATTTCGTTTCGAACTTGAAGTCAATTTCTGAAAATATAGAGTTCAGATTTGTGTGGAGCAGGTCTAAATGTTTCATCTTGCTGATGACAAAATGGTGTCATCTCCGTAGCGCATCCATAGAGTTGGTTCAACTGTATGAGGAGCCATCGATTCTAATTTATACGTTACGCTTTCAGGCAGAAAGCCGGATTAGGCAAACGCATAAAAAGCCCCTTTTAAGTTGTTGATAGTGTTTGTGGGAATAGGAAAAATCTGTTTGAAGATAAGGATCTAGTTGTTAAAGTAAATTGCCGGTATTAACATCGTTGGTAGAGGCCTGAAGTAGTCCTTTGGTGAAATTTATCCCCAAACCAAGCGAAATCAAAAGTGATGAACGAGAACACAGATGAAATGAAATCATTATTTCCTAGAAAATAAACTTGAATCCATTTTTTTTTCATAGAAATTACTTTGAATATTCAACGGAGTGTCGAATGCTATTTGTAAACCGATGTCATTGGGTGAAAAAGCCACTTTGAAATGTTACGTTTGGATGCACAGATTAAGTTAATTAACATTCGCATTGGAATATCGTCCTTTGTGATTTTTCGGGGACTATATAATTTGACACTTGCGGACTCATCCTGTATTAAGGATTTATTAAAAAAAATCATGAGATGAATTTCTTTCCCATATGTTTATTATTAATGCACAGATTTGGTGATTTTTTAGGGTTGGTGGACAGAGCTTCGTACGCGGAAAGACAGGCATGCCAAACGATGTAAAAAGAAGGCAAATAGTGTCTGGGGAAAAAATAGGAAGCAACATTGGTTTAATTTTCCACGCTAGTTTCCTAGGCCGTCGACAGACTTGAGTAATTGTGCGAAAAAAACTTTATATTTTCAACATGCTTCCATATATGATACTTATTTTTTTGATTGCGTCTATAATTGGCTGCCATGTGCATCAGGCCTGTCGCCTTGGTTCTCATCCCTTCCGATTTTCCCTGGGGATTTGTTCACGACACCCAGCTCAATTAGACGATTGACACATCACTCATCGGAGTTCATGGCCTTAAGAAACTGAATATTCGCGTTTTGTCCCCGGCAAAAGTGATTATTCTATCAAGGGTGTGCAGTACCACTTAGACCAGATGATCACACCTTTGGATTGGCTCGGATGCAGTTAGACGCAGATTAACCTGTTTGTCCACAATATACGGCACTACGTGTATCGCATAGGATCTGTTGGACGGCTACTTCTTTATCCACTTGGCTAACCCCATACTTAGTTGTAAAGTAGCCCTGCGATAATATATGTATATAATATGTGATTCATATGTCTCTGTCGCTTAAACTTAAAACACTACAAACTCCAGTGCAAACTAATTAATTCAGTCACATCATGTTGATATCAGTGTTTATTATCCTCTCGAATGCAAGGCAACAGCATTGGCATCTGCCACGAAGTGCAACGCCTTTTCACTCATAAAAATGACAAGGTGCTCTTTGACTTGCAGTCGTCGATAACGAAACTCTGTCGTTCCGCTCTGCCTTGACGCTTACTCTTTAGCCCCGCAGCAGCCGCATGACAGATGAATATTAAAGACAAACACAAGGGAGATTTAAATGGCCCTTTCGGGCTTATTAGCCCTCGTCAGCCAGTCATATCCAACCCCAGGTGATACACAATCGGAGTATCGGCAATACTCATCTGCCTTTTCTTATTCTAGCAGCTATGCGGCGGCTGACGAGTCTCGAGAATGAGCCTCAAGGCAGAGCGGAACGAGAGAGTTCGATTAGCGATCAGTGAGCGTTAATCAACGAATGCAAGTCAATTTTCTCTTTCCTCAACCGCAAGCCAATGATCTTGTGGCTCGATAGTTATAGCATCGGACTTCTAATCAACAGATCGTTAGTTTGCGCCTTGACTGGTGCACCACCTGGGGTCTGGTAGGTCCAGCTGACAACGGCTAATAAGCCAGAAATGATTATTCTAGTCTCATTACTCTTTGTCAAAAATACTATTTGTACTGGTTGTTAATTGTGTCACAACCAATAACATGCCGATGGCCATCTTAACCATCGACGTGAGCACTTCCATAGAGACACCGTCCAAATCAAACTTTATCGTAATCATCATCATCACTGTTACAATTTTGTGAGCATGACTAACACAGCTTACGTTTACATCACTGGGAAAACAATCCACGTGCAGTCAACTGAAAACTTTAACAACTACCGTCAAACTCAGATCAATAAACCAGTGCTCATTAACGGAATGCCAATGCATGCAAATACGAAAAGTTAAGCATCTCCACCAGCGTTACCCACGCCAAAAGCACAACAGCTTCCAACATATCCTGCCTTACCTACCATCGCCCCTGCATATCGTGCCTTGTGCGTAGTCGGTCACTTACGAATTCATTGTAAAGTGACTGACGACCAGGCGAGATAATTGCCCAGTCAGTCACCACATAGGTCTATTCGGTCATGTTTGTCTCTATGTGGCGAAACCACCAAATAATGCATGTCTCCCCCTCAACACGCACACACAACAAAAGATCCCGTCAAATATCATCCATCTCAGGCACGTTGGTGTGAAGTGTGTACTTTGCCTTCCCCCCAATGTGGCCTAAATGGCACATAAACCCATGCGTGACATGAGCTGCGCAGCATATCGTTGTCAAAAATTGGCGTGATGTGCAGTACCAGATTGCTTGTGGCAGGTTTCGGCCAGCTGTTCAGCTTTGCTGAACACTTACGTGAAATTCATGCATAAGATGGCAGACCGGCTCAGAGCGTGGACTGATTATGACTGATGTCCACGCAAAAGTTCACAGAGTTATACTGGGGTTGATTTAATAAAAGTTGCCAGTTTATCCATTTTTCGCAAATGAAGAATTTATCGTAGCTGCTTTATAGGAGTTAGGCGTTCCTTAGTTGGCTATATGTAAGTAGAACTCCAATAAACACATTTCACGATTTTCCTGTCATTGGAATTTTCAAACTAATTTTGACTGGAGGCAGATTTTTCGTGTCATCGTGAACCGTGACTCAACTAAGTGGGTTTACTCACTTTTTGACAGGGACTTATGTGCCTTATCAGCCAAACAATATATATTTATATATAAGATACTTTTTCATATTCTAAGAATATTTGGACTTAACAAATTTATTTGGGCACCACCGTATACGCCCTAACATAGTTAGTCACACAAGTGGAATGCAACCGTTTATGAATGTATTTGCTCATATTATTTTTCCAGTAGACTTGAAAAGGTAAATCCTTTAACTGCCGCTCCGGATGGTGCCTCGAACGGATGTGCGTTTTTGTTTTGTAAATTCTCAGGCAACCACAAACAAATCCCATACTGCGCATTTAAGCGATGATGTCAGTTCTTCCTAACTTCAAAAGGGTTCTCATATAGCCTGGAATATTTGCTTTTTGAAATCATTCTGCCTGATGCAGATTATAGTGTTTAGGGCTGAGTTCGCCCTATCGAAATAAGCCCAATGTCCAGCTTATTTGAATAAAATAACAAAATCTAGAAAATAGCGTTTAAAACTAAAAAAAATAAACTTTTAAACCGTCAGTGGTGATTTCTTGCTGTGGAATTATTAAAGTGCTATATATTTTTACTTAATAACATACAAAGTCACTCAGTTTTGATGTTTATTTTGATTAAAATAGTTTTTGCTCACTCTGCCGTTTGTGCGCTTTCTTAACAAGTCAAAAAACTGGAAGCCAAGTGCTCACGAATCTATTTGTTCACATAATTTTGTCAGTTTACTTGGGGACTTAAATCCTTTAAATGTCTCCTAGGAGGTGCCGGCGTGCTACTTTTATTTTTTTGTTTTTTTAGTTTCCACTCAAACCTTAAAAATACCCTGCGCGTATATCTGATGATGACACTTCCTACTTACTCTCACATTATTGAGGTAGGTTAGAATGATTTTATCATAAACGAACGAGATTTTGCTTTTTGTGCACATTACGGGAGATGCAGATAGTTGCATTCGTTTTTCCGTTAGTATGTATCTCAAAATAGCGGCTTTATAAATGCTCTTCAGGATGAAGTAAGAAAATGCTGCAGAAAATATTAAAAAGAAATAAAAAAGCAAAAGATAACTGCTAGTAGTGCTGTTGAGCCAAATACTGGTGCCGGAAGCATTTTGATTTGGCTGGCTTTCAGATTTATTTTATTATGAATGTAGCTTATTCTTTAATGTGGAAGAGCAAATTCGAGTAATTATTTGTCTGTTAATAAATTAAAGACATCAGTCATTCTAGTACTCAGTTCTCTATTAACAAAGTAAAGCCATCAGTCATTTTCTGACCGCAACGCTGACCAGATTTCTAATTTTCACATTTATTTAGCTTACTATTAAATTCTGACAAATAAGGGACCTGAACGAACTACAAAAACGCTAGGTTTACTTGGGTTAGTTATTAGAACAACCAGCTCTGAAACCGTTACGACAGGTTAAACAGCCAGATTTAGAAGGGTTTTAGTTGCACCGACTAAATGTTGATTTTGATCATTTTATTTGTTCTTGATATGTTCGAAATACTAAGTTGGAAGTAGGCTATCTTTTATTCGAGAGCATTAGAATGCAACTGAGTTCAAAAATCATACGCGGGACATTTTTGTTTATGTTCTGTTTTCAGTAGCCAAAATGTGGACATCAATAGTGTGAAAGCCGAACCCATTATCAGTTCAGGAAAATCTAATGTGTGCTTTTAACATTAAATGCATAACGAATTTTGCCAAACTTGAAAAGAATAACAGCCATTTAAACGTGGAAATTGGGACACAGAAATATGCCGACCACGTCCATAAGGGTCACGTTATATAAATACATATATAATGACCTGGGGTGATTTGGATTCCGTGTAATATAATTAAAAGGAAACGAGCTTCATCAGTTATAGTGAGTTGTGGTCCTAAAGTTTGGAGCTTGTGAAACCACCCAGTATGTGGGAAACACGAACGATTTTAAACGTGCCTGAAATAGGTCCATATCGCTTTTATAGTTTTTGTCACTATAAACGAATATCTGCTGACATTACATTCGGATTAGCTGACTTATTCAATTTTGTTTGCGATTGCTGTTCACTTAGTCATCAGAGTGTATGGCAAAGGAAAAGTTTTGGCCATTATCAGACGGACAGAAATAAAGCAAAGGAATTTTATCTCATACACATTTGGCTGCTTGGCACAAATGGTAACGCGTCTATCCTACCAACCGACTTTCGTAGGCATGCCGAGGTCGATTTGGCTGTTTAAATACAAGACGCTTTAGTGCTTCTACCACAGGAATGACTGGAAGTTGCTTTCAATTTTATCAAAATAGCCATCTACATTTTTGCGTTTACAAGCTGGTTTCACATTCTAGTCATCGGTTTGTGTATTACGAATTTTTATTTGCTTCCTAAGATGTCTTTTGGTGAGAAAAGATTCATTCTTGAAGTAGGGAATTCTTCGGTAAATATTATGCTAAGGCGCCTCATCGGAACAATCAAGATTTTCGTCCTTTTTTCTTTTAAACTAGTACCGTTAAAGCATCCCCGCAAATATTCTCCAAGATAACCATATCTGGAAATCAGTTCAAGCAGATCAAAGGTTCAAGTCGGTTAATTTTATCCTCCGAAAATTTAGTTTTCGTTTGATTGAGAAGAACACTGCGTTTGTGAGCGACAAAAGCATTGTTCTTGTAGTGTAGTATACCTCCCAAATTGGATTTTTTGGCGCCAAAACGACGCATAAAATAGCAGTTTTTATTACTCTATGGACAGGTTTTTGCCCAAGAGTTGGGCAAAAACAATTGACTTTTAACTCTGAAGTCCTCAATATACAGCCATGATTTCGCTGCATTGGAGCCGTGAACTTTTGTACCATACGTTGGAGTACCAAAAAAGCAACCAGGTTTTCATAGAAACATAAAAATACGTAAAAGTGATGACGAGAGTGGCTTGTTTGTTTCTAGATTACGTTTTTTCATCAGTCATCCTTTCGTATTAACATGATTTTTACGCGTTGAAGTAAGGTCACTGGGTATGCGCATCAAATAAGTAAATAAAATCCAAAATCTTAACCAGCGCATGGCACAAATGGTGGTTAGACAACTAGAACACTCAAATTGACCAAAAGCCCTTTCAAACCTAATGTTCAACTACGGACAGACCAGGAAATGTGATTAGATGTGCGTATTCTAAGAACAACGGAAAAACTAAAAAAAATATTGGCGCAATATCCTGACTGATTACCCGAAAATGCGATAAGATAACACTTGACATGTGCGAAGTAAATATTTGTAATTGAAATTTCGTTCCACATTTCCCATATCTTGTTAAATTTTGCTTTGGTATAAATCGATAGGATAGATATTTAATTATGCCCTTCTGGAAGGTCAGCCTCTTAGAGGAAACTTTTCAGTTGATAGGACTGTGTACACGCACGAAATCGCCATCAGAACCAGCAGATATTAACATAAGTGATCGCACAGGAGTTTGCGTTTCTGTAGGATGCAGTTGGTATGACACCACATCCTTTTGAATTGAAAAAAAAACTTCCATTAGATGCAATCTCTAAAACTGGTGGTGGAGAAGAGGAGAAATTGAGGATGACTCTTTTGGCCCCCTAGGCCAGACACGGGAGTAGAAAAGGCTCGTTGATGTAAAGGGTCTCACCCACGCATAATTACAGGAGGGGTAATTATTCCAGCTTGCCTAACCTAACATTAGACGAAACCGTAGCCCCATTATTTACCCCAACCTAACCGTAAAGTTGTTTTTAGTCCTAAATTTAAGCTTTTACGTAACTAAAGCTTACTTTAACGCTAGTCTTCACACTGACATTGTATCTCACACTAAACCTATCTTGACCTTAATCATAAACCTAACCAAAGCTTAGAGGGCAATCTTAGGCTGTACCGTATTTAGTGCAGCTGCAGACAAAGTAATTATGTCGGGGAGGAACTGTGCCGAAACACGCATTAACAGGGAAAAGAAATAGTTCTAATTCTCAGTCGACCGTATTGAAAAAACACACTTACGTTTGTGTTTCCTGACATTTTCGCTTTAGGTTATGTCCGTATGAGCCACAAGTGACCTTCCTTGAATTTTGTCTGGGTTGAAATCTAGTAGCAATCCTTATTATGTCCCTCTGTATATTGAATGCTGAGAGTGTGTCTGGGCTGGGTACTCAGTCACGTGGCAAGCATGAAAGGCATAGGCTTCTTCTAAAGTCATTCTCATTGAGTTCTACCGATTCCCACATCAAACCTGGTTGTGATAAAGCAATCGCAGCAATTAGTTCGTATACCTACCATCCACAATAAAGTAAAAGATGCAAAGTTGGAATGTTACAGCACCACTTTTGTAAACCCCAACACCAGAGGAGTGCATTTCTTTGTCGTCTCCATCGTCTCTATAATTTAACGGATTTTGTGTCAGGTTGCCTAAATTCATATCGAAAATCATCGAACGTTTTTGAAAATAAGATTAGGAAAGATTGTTACCTAGCCAATCACAGCATTATGTGCTTCATTTTGAATAATGTCCTTAATTTACAAATTTAAGCATCTATTGTTCGATTGATTGTCCTCAAGCAAATGCAAAATATACAAAATGGATACATAACTTTCCAATATAAAGCTGGTATGTATTACTCTAAAAAGAAATGCAGTGAATAAAACTTGCAACTCGAATCTTCCTTTTTTGACAAAAACCAGTGCCCCCCTAATGTGGTATTTAATATATTATTATTCCAGGCTACGACTACGGTTTATGACTTGCTCTTCGCGGACGACTGCCCATGATGGAGGAGGACATGCAAAGGAGCATGGACCTCTTCGCCGCAGGCTGCGCCAATTTTGGATTAACAACCAGTACATCCAAAACGGTTGTCATGCGCCGAGCCGCCTCCGAGCACGAAATACAATGCTCCGCTAATCAATGTCAACGATGCTCAACTCAAAAACGTATAAAACTTAGCTTATCGAGGAAAGCACGCTGTCACACAACATGAGAATCGATGACGAGGTTGCCCAATGGATCTCCAAAGCTAGTCATGCTTTCGGCCAGCTGCAGGCCTTCGTGTGGAATTGCCACGGTATTCACCTGAACACCAAACTGAAGATGTACAAGGCCGTCGTCTTGAAAACACTACTTAACGGAGCGGAGACCTGGACCATCTACTCGCACCAAACCAGGAAGCTGAATCACTTAAATCTCAGCTGCCTCCGCAGAATACTAAAGCTGAGATGGTAAGACAGGATCCCGGACACGGAAGTCCTGGAGCGGACCGGAATCCTCAGCATCCACGCCGTGCTGAGGCAAGTGCAACTGCGATGGCGCGGGCAAATGATAAGAATGGATGACGAACGACTGCCCAAATGACCTTTCTACGGAGATGTCGCTTTGGCTGCTCGCCGACAGGGAGGTCAAACGATGCTACAAGCACACTTTGAAGAAATCGCTGAAGCAACTGCAAATCAACCCGGCGACCTGGCAGGACATCGCCCAGCATAGACCGGCATGAAGAAGATCCGTGAAGACTGGTTTAGCAATCTATGAGACCAAACCGGATCGCCGCCGCCATTGCAAAAAGAGCGGCACGAAAGTCCCCAGCGCCCCGGTCGAACACAATCAATGCCAGGCCCTGCCAACATGCCCGCGCTCTCAATGCATCTTCCGCACGCGAATCGGCCTAGTTGAACATCTTCGGACGCAATGTGCCAACAATCCGACAATTTTAATTTCTACGTCAAATTCTGCCAACACTCCTTCAGACTCCCCTACCCTCACTCCTGGCGTCAAATTTCATTACCCTCACCATCATAGAGACCACATCTCAATAATCCTCGCCTGTAACCCCACCACTGCCACTGCCACCGCCTTCAGTACCACCACCACCACCAGTGATAGGGACTCGCTCCTAAACTGTCCTCAATGCGACCGCACATTCACCTAACGCATCTGCCTGGTAGGTCACTTGCGCATCCATCGTACAGAGACCAGTGAACCAGTGCCTGGAGCACTAAACACACAGCAGATATCGCTGCGTCCACTGCCCTGACTGTCCTCGCGCATTCACTCATCGCATGGGCCTATTCGGTCACATTCGCATCCATGACAGCACAATTCACCGTAATGCCAACAACACTGATACAAAATGCACACCCTCCGATCCTGCCATTCTTAATGCCACTGCCACCCCACTATCATGAATGACATTCCCCCAGCCCCTTCCAATTTCTCCTGCCCACAAAGTGCCCACAACTTCAACTCACGAATTGGCCTGGTCAGTCACCTGCAAATCCATCGCACGGAGGCTGGTGAACCAATGCCTGGGGCTCCAACATACACTGCCCTCACTGCTCCCGCACATTAACACACCACGTGGGCCTTTTGGGACACATGCGCCTCCATGACAACCTGCAGTAAACCACCGGAGGCTAAGCCACATCAGCGTACATCATCTGCTGAAAAAGTATATTGAGGGAAAAGTAGACAATGTAGTGATCTTCGTCATTTTTTATTATTTTATATCATTTTTCCATTAACTCTTCTTTATATTTAAAATTCATTGAACAATTTTGAATAAAGCTGTTATATATAATTCGCGTTTTCAGGGAACATAAATGAGTTTTATTTTTGCAAATATTAATTAACTAGCCAAAATATGCTTTTTATTATAGGAACACTTATTTTTTTTACTTAAGGGCATTGCGTGGTTATTTTGTGTAGCAAACCCATTCTCCTGAAAATCAGGAGGTTTTCATGTAAAGTGCAATTCACTGGACATGACGTGAAAATAAAAGGTTACATAAGGTCATATGTTGAGGTACCGGTCAGCAACTATCGAATTTGAATATACTTCGCGTATTTTATAAAAAGCATGCTATTGTTTATTTTAGCAAAATTTAATAATTCATTTGGCCCAGTTTGGCTTCAACCTCACGTTTGACTTTCTCCAAAAACCTGCAAACATGCTGAAGGTTTGTTCACATTATGAACTATTTCCGTTCTAGAAAACCATTGGTAGGCATCGCAAAATGTGCGTTTTATAAACTCGTTTATCATGCTTCAGAAAATATTCAGCATGTTTAGAACAGAGAGCATAAAAGGCAGATTAACCTATATTTAGGTCATTGCTTATGTTGACAGATGTGCTTAACTAACTGTGCGTATGTGATCGTGTTTTATTTAAGTGACAAGTAATATACCCACAAACATTTTTCTCAAAAACTCGACTTAATGGAAAATATATTTTTAGCTGACGTCAACCTGTAAAGAAGGTTGCAAACAAACCAAGTATTTTTATAAAAAAGTACATTTGTGAAATTTTAAAGGCTAATTTTTATATATGTGCACTATTATGTCCTGTAGTGCAGATTCAATGTCTAAGACAATCTTGTGTTTATGTCTGCGGTGATTTCTGACGTTTGCAAACTATTATTAATAAACATAAGAATGATCAAAATATTGAATCCTAAAGAAACAAACGTTCATATAATCTAGTTTCTACCACTATTCACGCTTAAAACAGAAAGGGTGAAATAGTATTAATACTTGTTATCTAATTTAAACTGCAATTTTGTGTTTTTAGTAATACTATAAGGCGATCAATGGTCTTTTTGTGCGTCATTTAATTATGCTCTCCAAAGTGTTAGAATTTGATGTTCGAAAAATAAAACAGGTGTTTTTCTTTTATAATACCAACATGGATGGACCGGTTATAAACGTAATTTATTCATGCAGCACAGAATTCTAGTTTAAAGCGTTGCCGCAGTTTGTCTCAAAACTACTCTTTTCAAGATAAATGCAACCTCGATTTTTGAAAAGTTTATTCGCCTTCGGTGTGGGCGTGATGGATAATTAGATTGATCCCATTCTTTGAAAGCATACGTGCTTTCGAAAATCGGTTTAAACTTAAGCATTTGACGCCAAAAATATTTTAGATCTCTATTGGACTCGTAATAGGCTTAAGCGTTTGGGCATATATTAAATTTACAAGCAGAAAATAGAGTTACCTTTTTAGCAAAATTTGATTTTCATGAAGTTTTCTTTGGTTGCAATTTCTGGTATTTATTCTTCGAGTTATTTATCAGTTCTTTGCACCGGAATCTTTGGTCATTTTGATATAAATGACACCCTGGCCAACAGCGTAACTCTCACCCCTATCTATCAAAAGATTTTTAATTTATCCAGTTTTCACACTAGGATATTTTGAATTGAATGGAAGAACCGCTCCACATAAAGCAATGCCATGTAGACGCAGACACGTCCATAACGTGATGTTCTCTTTCAGTCCAAAATTATTGCACCAAGGCTTCCTGATATTCTCAGCCAATTAAAAACAGTTCTAGAATCAAATCCGGGCACTCTTATTTTGAACCGGATTGAAACTGTCACGGCACGTTTTTACTTCAAACT
Source organism: Schistocephalus solidus (assembly GCA_017591395.1). Taxonomy (NCBI): domain Eukaryota; kingdom Metazoa; phylum Platyhelminthes; class Cestoda; order Diphyllobothriidea; family Diphyllobothriidae; genus Schistocephalus; species Schistocephalus solidus. The sequence continues at coordinate 62,676 of WEDG01006414.1, forward strand.
CTCTAACGTCTGAATTACTTTCCACATGCTCTTCACTGTGACAGTCAATATTTAATCATATTGTGGAATCCCGTACTGCTAATAGTATTTCTGCCAACCAAATCAGGTCAATGCCTTTTGCACAGCCTAATATGCTTACAAACGCACTGTTCAGTCCGTTTTTATTATTTTATAACAAAACAATTTAATTAAATTTTCTCTCCATTTATTAAATTTGTCTGCATTTTCTGATTTTTATTTTGCCAATGTACACAGAACTTCGAGACCTGCTAATGTCAATTGTTTGCCAACCAAAAGCCTTTGCTCAAGTTACTGAAAAGGGCCTTCCCTTAACATCAACAAATGCCGCAAAGGTGGATTTTATATTCCCTACCTGTTTGACGTGTGATGGTCTTCAATGAGGTATGCCCAATTTGGAAAAAAATATCAGATTTAAGTGCTGTGGCAGGTTCCTATTTCAAAAACTGGAAACTACAAAAAATAGGCAAATCGTGCAGCTAGTTATCGGGTAGCGAACGACTACGAGCACTTTATGACACAAAATTCTGTGGCTAGTGGGAAAAACAACTCAGCCATTAGGGCTTGAAACGATATATCTGTGAAAACAAATATGTTGATAGTGACAAACACTCAGGCGAGCTTATTTTAGTCCGCAAAACATTCCCTTATTTTTGCATAGCATACCTCCTGTGATCTCTCATTCAGACACACGTTAAGTTTTAGAGGTAGTAATATTTCAAACATGTAATGAAATTTTAACTTAGAAAAGCAAATCTAACTGATGATTGTAATAATCGCTTGCACATTCTTTGCTACAGGTTACCAGAAGGTTTCGGATTTCAATTGATCATTTCGATTAAGGAAAATGTATTCACTGATCACACCTCCTATTTAAAGAAGGTTTATTTTTTTATGCATTTGAAATTTAAGGAAGAAGTTTCTGAAAAGACGTAAAACATACAGATACAAAGGCATGAGTACCAGCTATTGGATGGATAGTGTAAGATTACTTTTTGTTCTCTGATAGGCTGAACAGTACTTTCGAAAAAAGAATACGAAATTGCATAAATCACAAGGACCTGGTGCCTTAATAAGATGCCCTGTGCCCTTCTGAGGATGATATGAGACGAAGATTTATGCAATGATATAAGCAAAAAAGACATTTGTGGCATCACATAGGTTAATCAAGATTATTTACCCAACACTTAGCTTGCTCTCTTTATCAATTCACTTTTCATCCAGGGCAAAAATGTTTTAGGCTTTAAGTAATTGTCTCCGAAATGGTCAAGCTTATTCATCCGGTGACAAATCCTGCATGTGAACTGTTTCTTTACAATTAGATGAGATTACAAACATTTAATTAGCCTAAAATTTTAAAATTCTTTGACGAAAGACACGAAAATAAAGATATCACTTTTAACTATAAAGATAAAATTCAAATAAATGCATCCAGAAATTCTTATTTTGACACCCCCACGCAAAACAATCATAAGCTGAAGTTCAACATATATGCATATCTGGTTAACTTTGCAATCTCCTGAAATTGACATTCACATATATTTCAAAGGACTTTGTATTTCCAAAGAGTAAGTAACGTTTATTGCAACAGCAGTCTCAAATTTAAAGTAATTTATTAGCTTATATGAGATCCTTCATGTTGCTTTTAATTATTATTTCAACCACACCACTTTATATAAGCATCATCTCCACCTGTAAACTTATTACAAACATAGCCATCATTTGGATAAAGCATTATTTTCGCGGTTTATCTCGCCAATGTATTTTTCTTTATCTTCGAACGAATGGCACCAAATCAGTGTAAGAAAATGTTGAATCTAAAATATTTTGTTTAAATATTTTATTTTGTGTTTCATCTCTTATTTTATTTGAATTTAATAAAAATAATTTCCTGGATATCCGGTAACCTGTGACAATGGTTTATTAAACTGCTTTTAAATTTTATTTAAAAAAACAAGCTCAAAGAAACGATAGGTTTACTTGACTTTCAATAATCTTTCTCAGATAAAACCCGCTGTCTTCAAAAGAGCAAAATCTGCCATGTCAAGCTTGTATCTAATAAAGCGAGCGTTTGCAATGTTCGACAAAGAGTGCTTTAATAAGGTCTTCGGGATGCTCGTGCGACCACAATTGGAATTTGCCATACAAGCCTGGAGACCGTGGTCTGTCAAAGACCACAACACCCTTGAGAAGGTCCAAAGACGTGCAACCAAGCTTGTTCAAGGTCAAAGCTGCCTGCCTTACGAGACACGATTGTCTTATCTTGATCTGTTTCCTCTGGACTATAGACAGCTACGCGGCGACTTAATACAAGCCTTTCGAATGCTGCGGCTTCAGGATTGTTGCCTTGTATCTGGCGACTTCTTTGAGCCGGCCACTACCACTACTTTGCGAGGGCATCCCATTAAACTACGAGTGACAGGTGCAAGACTCGACACAAGAAGGTTCTTCTTCTCCAACAGAGTGATTATGGCCTGGAATGCTCTGCCGGCCAACATAATCATGTCCCCATCCGTTGACACTTTTAAGCGGAAGTTTGACCAGTACAGCCATAAGTACCACCACGACATCCGAGCCTAACACATTTCCTGAAACATATTCCCATCCAAAATGTTAGCGTTATATAACATACTACTCCCTATTTTGAGTAACATTATTTTATAATTGTTTGTCCGCTGCCCTGCAGTGTGTCCGGGAGATAACCCTTTGTCCAACGTCCATTATATGTCAGCCTTTTTAATTTACAGTGTCACTGACATCAATAGGGAGCTCAAAGGCTTCGCCTATATTTCCCTTAATAAAACTGAGCTGAACTGAACTGAACTGAAGAAGTATAAGGGGAAATTGTTCACAAAGAATGGCATATCTTCAGTCTACCAGGTAAAAGATGTTAACAGCCAGTCGTGCCATTTTACCCATGCTTTTGATGGACATTTTCATGCAAGAAATACCCTCGTCTGACATCTCTTGATCCCTGGCAATAACATTGACAACAAGAAAGGTTTGTTTCGTTCTCCCAAACGCTTAAATACATCAGTACTTTTGCAAATCTCTACGATACACACGACGATGAACAGCACCCTTATGCCAATTCCGATGTCCATATGGGTACCAAAACGTTAACCATCAACATTATCATCCCTACGACGATGAAGAAAAATGAACATCACCATCCCCAACAAACCTCAAGGCATCATAAACGCTTTCCTGCCAACATCATCAGTAGTGAATGTCAAATTACAACCAGTATTTATTGAAATCTCTCCAAAACGGAACACTGCTGTGGACGGTCAAATGTGAAGAAATCGCATTGAGTTCTATCAAGTACCCTTTAATAATGCTTCACCTTTCAAAAACTATATTAAATAACTTATTATCAAAAAGGCCGGTTTTTCAAGTTTTCAGCTATGAAAATTAGTAAGAAGACGTTGTCGTCCAAATCTTATCAAAAACACTTTTAAAACCATCAGTTTGGCCACTTGACCAGAAATTTTAAGGTTGAAAATAAGTGAATATATAACTGAGCTCATATTTCTCTTGCCCTATAAATGGAAAATCTGTTTTAAACGTATCATTTGAATACATGGCCAGGAAGGTTAACAAAAATGCTTTCAATTCACGTCTCAAAAGCATTAGTTTTCACAGGTTTTGTTTAGTTAAAATTCTATATTACAGATTTTACCTATTTAGTTTTGAACAAAAAGCAACATTTTATCCATTGCTTAGGTAGATTTAAATCTGAATTATAATTATTTTATATCAAAAGTGTTTTTTTTCTAAATAATAAAGCAAATATAAAGATGTTCTACATAAATTAAATCCTGAAAGTGATGCCTTAAGGAAAATAGGTCACGATAAGTGTGGTGGTTTCATCATTGATATCGTTGCCCTTTTTTGCGTCTTCATGCTATCTCTTCAGCCTTTTTTAAGAAAGATAAAAGCTGGATTTTTTTGAAATAAAACACTGTGTTCAGGAGCCAAAGACCCTTGCAGACAAGGTTACTATAGCATGTTTAATCACCACTGAAAGTGAAGCGATGCCAAGCACAGGCAACTCAGAGTTTAAAAGTAAAAGTAATTTACGCACCCACTATAAAACTACAATCACAATGACAGTCTCTGCTCTTTAGCAAATAGGTTTCGTTTTAAAGTGCAGTTCAAATGCCTTGCAATAATACGATAGTTATACAAAAGTAGTGGTTGCTATGACGTTAATATATTGCTCTGGCAGGAAAACACATGCTTCTAAAAGCTAAAAAATATTAACATTGGAAGTACATGGTGACCGAATGGAGAAAAAAACCTCTTCAATGTAAAGCAAATTGAGATTCTCATATCTCAAGGAGGATTTGTCAAAGGTTTTAACTCCTTTTCGCTCTACAGTTAACTATTTGTTGTCTTATTTTCCTTAAATAGAAATCTGATTTTAAACAGTAGCTGATGATTTCCAAAAGATTGGCTGTCTAAAACACACTTGAAAAATAAAATTGAAAAGGCAAATCATGCTACAGATACTTTTTTGTCGGTAAATTGGCTTTGATAAATGTGCCACGATAACAAAATTAGATACTTCTCTAAGATAATAGCGTTCAATTCACGGTAATATGCGCAAGTCTACGTAACTTAGTAGTGTCGTGTGTGGGAAGCTAAGTAGGCCATTTGTAACATGCTACGACACAGTTAATTGTACTAACGTGTTTTATGTGCCACGTGACATTTGATTAATTGAATGTTCAATATTTCACTTAAAAACTGCACTATATAGTTAGCAATATGAGGCATGTAAAGGAGTACTAAAGGAAGATATCCTGTTCTGATTATTTGGAAAATGTATTAAGTATAAATATGAAACAAATGTTCAGAAACAGGTCAGGAACTGTTTTTAATTCTTGCATAAAAACCCTGCCTTCAAGATTTTAAATTTTGAAACAATGTGTGCATTGCACAGAGGCTAATAGACCTCTAGTATTTACGAGACCTCAAAGGATTTGCAATTGCCTTCACAGTGGTCTACGGTGTCTTGAGTCTCTTGGGTTGCCAAATTAATAATGTTTCTTCACACGTATACTGTGTAAGCTCTATCTCCGAAATATGAATTGTAATTCCAAAAATGTTATCCTTTATTATAAAGTATTGATGAGGTGTAATTAATAAACTGATTTTCATGAAGCGTAATCCGACGACGTTTCCATCCCAAGCTGGATTAATGGCCATGTGGGGAGAACTTCACTGACCAGCAGTTTAAGTGACAGCGGGCAAAATTGGCGAGTAATCGTCACGCCAACTATCAACAACAGTGATGAAACAAGGGCCATTTACGACGCGGGTACGGACCAAAATGCAAGCATCTTATCGAATACGACTCCCAGTGAAGATTACGAGGACTGCCAAATAGAGGAAGCATGTGGTTGTCAGGCAAGCACGCCCTTTAAATCCTGCGTCCCTTGTGCTTCCAAGTACCCTATTGTATGATCACCTCTGAAGATGGGTTCGAGAAAGTATCAGAAAACGTCCAACAAATAAGGCTATCTTTTAACTGATCATGTCTTATACTTCGTGGCTACATACTGGAACTCGCCACTTTTTTTCTTTTACCGGCACATAGTTTGCAGACCCGTTGTGCAACTGCGAGTTTACAGCCTTGTTAAGGAATAAGAAATTATCATAATAATCGAAACAAATACTTTCGTTGGGTATATAATTAAGAAAGTTGTAATTTTCTAGAAAATAAATATTTAAAAAAATTATCAACTTAACGTTTTTCATAGAATATTCTTAAATATATAGCACTTTTTAGAATCAATGGACAAAAAAAAGCTTGTTAAACAGGTGACATCCCTTTGTGTTTGTTTTATTACACTTCACCCGTCTTGATTATCTCTGATCCAAAGTTCTTCTCAATTTCAGTTAAAATTTCCTAATTCCTCACTTCGGTAACACAAATCCGCGTGGTGGTTATTACGGTAGATGGACTTTCTAATTATATGTCATGCATTTCAGAAGCAAATCCTTGCGTCCTCCAAACATTTACTACAGAAAAGTAATGACCTTTCTGAAAGGACGTTATCCCTTGGCTTATAAACTAATATTTACAAACATAAGAATCATAACGTTTCACAAAACTATCGATGGATATATATATATATGGTAGTGGGGAGCTCACCGATCGGTTACTGGACTCATTCGTCCCGTTGTGCCTTGGGGCTAACTCTCAAGCCCCGCCAACAGCCACAAGGCAGCGAAGTATGTAGGCCTATATATATATATATATATATATATACATATATATATATATATATATATATGAGAGAGAGAGAGCAAAACAGATAGAATAACTGGGGTAGTTTGCATCCCAAGATAGTATACTGAAAAGAAAACGCTCTTTGAAAAAACTTGTTTTGCTCGTTAAGTTTCAAGTTGGTGACACCAACCCGTGGTCAGACGAAATGTACGGAGGATAAAGTAAGGTGGTCGAACTTGATCGGTTGGCGTGACGGGACAGATAGTGACAAACAAACAGCTGATCTGAGAGAGGTGTTAGGTGGACAGTAAAATGTGGCATGTTTTGGAACGAGAGAAGTGACGAGAGAGCAAGTATGTTTGCTTATTTGGGGAGGTAAGCGACGATTAACTTCGGCCAGCTATATTATCGATTGTTGATCCGGATCGGTGAACACAACATTTTTATAATATATATATTAATATGCGTAAAGATTCCAGGTCCCGTTATCTTATCGCGTTCATCATCTCCTGAAGAAGACGAAGAAGAAGAGGGGGCGAGATCATGGACCAAATTGTATTTGTACTGACGTTTCGAAAGCCTTCTCGCTTCCATCATCAGATTAAAGTGCTTGCTGCTCCTGGTGGTCTTGATTTAGTCAGTCTTGCCGCGTGCCTCGTATTTTATCCATGGTGGACGTGTGAACTTTGATCTGCCCGATCGCTGCTGACTTCGTTAGACCTCCCCGAGGTTGAACGCCGGAGGGCTCGCGCGACCGCTCTCCCCTTTGGAGCTGTCGTAGGTTTAGGCAAGGCAGCGTGCATGTTGGCTTCCCCCACGTCAATCAGCTGACTGATCAGCCGTTGCTGCTCTCGTGAATGATCAGAGCCTAAACCTACTACGGCTCCAAAGGGGAGAGCTGTCAAGCGAGCCCTCCGCGCGTTCTACCTCGGGGAGGCCTTAACGAAGTCAGCAGCGGATTGGGCAGGATCAAAGTTCACACGTCCACCATGGATATAATTTCGAGGCGCACGGCAAGAGACTTACTAACTCAAGACCACCAGGAGCAGCAAGCACTTTTAATCTGAGTGATGGAAGCGAGAAGGCTTTCGAAACGTCAGTACAAATACAATTTGGTCCATGATCTCGCCCCCTCTTCTTCTTTGTCTTCTTCACGAGATGATGAACGCGATATATATATATCCTAAATATCACTGGTCTGCTCTTTTTCAACTATTTTGGCCTCGCCAACATATCGAGATACTATTTTTTGATACCACAACTCGCAGGTACAATTAAGGAATTCAAATAAGTCAAATAAGTGCGTAACACTCATTGATATGGTAAGGATCTCACTCGATCCCATTTTTTCCACCCGCCCGCCAGCCAATTACCGGCGATAAATGAAGGTTGGGTCATAGGACCTATACCACATATAAAGCACAGGTATGTTGCAAAACGTGCAACAGGCTAGACGCAGACAGCTGTTTCACGGCTGTTACCGATCATCAGTATGTCATATGCCTTGTGCAGTGAGGTAAATAAACAAGTCGATCAAGTGCGAAACACACACTGATGAGGTTAGGATCTCACTTGATCAGGCGGGCGGACAAAATGGGATTGAGTGAGATCCTAACCACATCAGTGAGTGTTACGCACTCGTTAAACTTGTTTATGTACCGGATTCAACCATTCGAAATATAGTTTTGAGACCGAAAGGCCCTTTTCTATGAGGTGAGACGTCAAACGTCATCTACCGGATCCAATGTGACTCCTGTAAAGTTAACTACGTCTGAGAGACAGGGAGGCGGTTGTAAACCCGTGTTACCGAACACGTGTGGGCAGTGAGAAGAATGGGCCCATTGTCCCTGGTGGCGGAACACTGTGCAAACTCTGGGCACACTTTCGCCTTCCAAAACGCTGAAATCCTGGGTCAAGGAAATGATGGCGTAACCAGGGAAACAATCGAAGTCTTGCACACGGATCTTGCGGCGATCAACCGTTGTGTCGCCCTTCCGGCAGCCTATCATGCCCTCCGGGCGCAGCTCATCGAACGGAAGAGCAAACAGGCCAAACGTGAATTCCACCGCGGGAGGACCTAGGATGGATATGCACCTAACCACACCACAATTCGGGGCCGACGAAGGCACAGTCATGATTACCGCCGCATCAATTACATGCCCGACAGACGAGGAGACATGCACTCAGGACACAAACATGACTATCGACCCAGGGCGCCAATTAAGGTCAATGCGGTCCCAAACAATGTCCGCTCCACTCAACGGGAGACATGTCAACTGACAGCAATTTCCTCCTCCCCCCTCCTTTTTCACCCCGATGACTACAGGGATGCTTCCTCTGTGTATGCCGGCAAAGAACGCCAAAGTCAAATAAGGTCTCCCCCACCCCGTCCTCCTATTTTGTACTCTGGTAAGGTAAACCCGTATAATCAACCCTGTGTTACAAAATGACTATCACACCCTATAAAAACTGTGAGACGCGGTACGATACACACCTCTGACGATGGAAGCTTGTATGCTTTTGAAACTTCTGGACAATACACCTATTGTCCCTGAGATCACCTTTTCTTCTCAGTTATATATATATATATATCGGGTAAATAATTTCTGAAATTATTAAGTGCAGGACATGGAGTCAGGTGATTCGGACATGACTTTTTAGGGTCAGACCCGAAATTTCAATGAACATTTGGGTCGAAGACAATCAACCACTGTGGAATAACCACGTAATGCCTATTCTACAAACAAGTAGTACTACAAGTAGTATGAATCGTATATGACAAAGACGTTATACCGTACTTCCGACATAGATACTAGCATAAAGCCCAGACACGTGTTTCGCCGATGTTTCTGCTGCTGTGTGACACAGCAACGAGGGGTTCGGCTCCTCAGTGGGTCCCCCAGCGTTCTCTATGCGGTTTCTGGTATATGGACTCCAGAGAATAATCGGGTAAATAATTTCTGAAATTATTAAGTGCAGTATATGGAGTCAGGTGATTCGGACATGCCTTTTTAGGGTCAGACCCGGGCTTTTAGCTAGTATCTATGTCGGAAGTACGGTATAACGTCTTTGTCATATACGATTCATACTACTTGTAGTACTACTTGTTTGTAGAATGGGCATTACGTGGTTATTTCACAGTGGTTGATTGTCTTCGACCCAAATGTTCATTGAAATTTCGGGTCTGACCCTAAAAGTCATGTCCGAATCACCTGACTCCATGTCCTGCACTTAATAATTTCAGAAATTATTTACCCGATTATTCTCTGGAGTCCATATACCAGAAACCGCATAGAGAACGCTGGGGGACCCACTGAGGAGCCGAACCCCTCGTTGCTGTGTCACACAGCAGCAGAAACATCGGCGAAACACGTGTCTGGGCTTTAGCTAGTATCTATGTCGGAAGTACGGTATAACGTCTTTGTCATATATATATATATATATATATATATATATATATATATGCAGAATAACATGAACGACAAAGACAAGGGAGACTGGAATGGCCATTTCTGGCTTATTAGCCGTCATCAGCCAGCCATACCCAAACCCAGGCGCTGCGGCGCCCGAGCCTCGAACTCGCGACCTTTTTGGGCAGAAGTCCAACGCTCTACCCACTGCGCCACGAGCTCGTTGTCTTGCCGGTTTCGATCGGGAATATTTACAATGGTAATGGAGCGCTCACCGATCGGCTGGCTGATGACGGCTAATAAGCCAGAAATGGCCATTCCAGTCTCCCTTGTCTTTGTCGGTCATTTTATTCTGCCTATATACTTAGCTGCCTTACGGCTGCTGGCGGGGCTTGAGAGTTAGCCCCAAAGCACAACGGGACGAGTTAGTCCTGTAACCGATCGGTGAGCGCCCAATTACCATTGCCATATATATATATATATATATATATATATATATATATATATATATATATATATATATATATATATATATATATATATATGAGAAGAAGAGGCGATCACAGGAACCATGGTTTTTATTGTCCTGACGTTTCAAAATCAAACAAGATTTCATCGTCGGTGGTAAATATTGTACCGCGCCTCACAGTCTTTATAGGTGGTAACATTTCGACTAATACGGGATTACTAAGGTTATTGAATTTGCGTAGAGGAGGGGCCGGGTTGGGGGTGGAGATCCTCAGTCATCATGCTGCTTGATGAGCAGGGTGGTCTTTCATCCTTGGCGATCATCCTTTGCCTGTTCACTGAGTCCGTGGTAGACTGGGGAGAGCGGGTGATGGCTTGTTCTCAATCTGGTCGGGGGCCGGCATTCGCACGTTGGCAGTAGTCGTCAGTACCCTCATCGACCGAATCTGTCGCCCCAGGCTGTTAATCTTAGTTGCGATCGCACCTCCGTGTGTATTCGCACCTGTCGGATAAGTAGTTGAGCTGGCCGAGGTGATAAATGTTCCTTCGTCGGGTCTGGGTTGTGTTGCGATTGCGTGCGTGTCCGCCATGTACTCAACCTTGTTCGGATGCACGTTAAACCCATGTTCACGTTGGCTCTTTCGATCATTGAGCTGCGTCCGGAGGGCTTGGTAGGCATTAGGAAGCGTCACACAATGATTGATGGAGGTTGTTCCCGTGTGCCAAGCCTCGATTGTTTCCCTTGCCACGCGGTCACTTCCTCGACCAATACTTTCAGCATTCTGGAAGGCGAACGTGTGTCCAGAGTCAGCGCAATGATCATCCACCAAAGACAGCGGGTCCATTCTTCTAACCGCCCGCGTGTGTTCTCCGACCCGGGTTTGTAGACGTTTCCTGGTTTCTCCAATGTAGTTGACTGCGCACAAAATTGCATTGAACCCGGTAGATGACGTTTGTTGTTTCACCTCGGGGCAGGGGGGACTTAGGCCTCATAACCAGATGTCGAATGGTTGACACCGGCCTCTGCGATGAAGCCCGAGAGTGGCGATCCCATTGGCGTCCCCTTGACCTGCTCGTACGTTGTTCCTTTTTAAAGTGAAGTACGTCTTCAGGCAGAATTTTAAGACCTGGATGAGATGTCTCCCTTTCACCGTCTCGTCCGTCTCGTTGTACCTGCTCTCGAGCAGTTCGCTGACCGTTTCGACTGCCAGGCCTTGTGGGATCGAGGTGAAGAGAGAGGTGACATCGAATGACACCATCACCTTGCTGCAGTAATTTGCACTCCCTGGAGCTGTTGCAGGAATGGAGTTGCTGAACAGACCGTCGTGGTCGCGTCCGAGGTGAGCGACCGCAATTTTAGGAAAAGCCATTTCGCCAGATAAAATGTTGGTGCACCGCGCAATGACACGATTGGCCGGAGGGGGATACCAGCCTTGTGCACTTTTGGTAGTCCATAGAACCTTGCTGCGGCCGCATCTGTTGGTTTAATGGCCAGTCGTACCGACTTAGTAATGGCCTTGTTCTTTTGCATGTCGGCGAGTGTCTTGTCGAATTACGTTACAAGTTTCTTCATCGGTTCATCGTCACATGGCAGGTACGCCTATCGGTCCTCCAGTAAGGCCTTGGCCTTCTGGATGTAGTCTGTCTTATTCATCACTACTGTGGAGCGTCCTTTGTCGGCTGGCAGAATCACGATTCTGGCGTCAGCCCTCAGTGTCTTGAGAGCACTCTGTTCCGCTCTGGAAGTGATTGCACGTGGTTTGTGCACCATCACCAAAGAGGTTATCTGCTGTCGAATAAGGTGCTTTTTTCGTCGGATTCCCCGGTTTGTTTGAGAATCGACTCGACGGTGGCCACGAGATTTACTGGATCGGCGTCTGTGATGTTAAAGCAAGCTTCATGACTCAGCACTTTCAATTGTGCAGGCGACAACTGCTTCGATGACATATTGTGCACCAGAACTTTGTTCTCTTCTTGAGATGAATGGGTTATATTTCGAAGCTTATCCGCCAGCTCCGCATCTCTCGTTGCTCGTAGCTCTCTGGTCCGTTTATCAATCACATGCTGCAGCAGCCTGACTCCGTCCTCGTCGATTATATATATATGACGAAACGAGATAAGATATTTGTATGCCGCAAATAATTTTTAACATATGTGATACAGTTGACCTGAAGACCTAGTGTTAAAACACTGTACACATTGGATAGTGGAGGACATTGATTGACCATGACAAAAGATATTATAGATAATATAATCTTGCTACTTAAATTGATGCAAGTACATCTAACAATTCTGGATCGAGTGCGTGCCGGACACGGTATGAAAAAGCTATAGTAGGCAACTGTATAATCTGTAAATGGCTTGCTGTGTATGCCGTTTCTTTATACACTTCAAATAAAGAAAGAAGGGATATTGTGTCTGTATATAAGCAACCACATGTGAATCTAGGTTAAGGAGGCATAATTGAACCAAATTAACCCACATCTATGTGGTGCAACATAATGTCACTTGGATTGTTTTCTAAGCAAAAGGCACGATATGAGATTGTAATCGTAATGTCTCCATGATTTCAGCGTTTTAATAAAGATGTGTATTTACTCGGATGCCAAGTGGTTAGAGTAAGAGATTCTCGTTTGATTAATAATCGCATGATTAATGTCAACTTGAATGGTGCTTCAAAAATGACAGTCTATTGTTAAAGAATATTTCAAATTGTAGTAATTATATTGATATAAAAATGCATTAGTCGTGAAAGATGGAATTTCTGAGGCTTGTCACAGAACTCTCTAGTTTGCACGATCACTCCAGCAACGAAGTGCTTTGATGTTTATATTTTTTGAATACCTTTAAGATTTCTATCTCAGTTGAGGGCCGAATTGACAAACAAGATTATAATGAAAGTTTACAGTTGACGCTGTACGTCTTTGAAATATAGTGCATGAACATCGTTGTATGAAATCGTATACAAAATTTCTGCCCTATTTGTATGCCATTTATTCATATGAAAAGGGATTCTGCTTGTTTATCACAGGTATAGATGACTATTAGACACAAGACAAAAATGCAAAGTTCGGATTTTGACACTTTTTAAAACCAGCTTTAATTCTATCACTGTTAGGTTTCCCAAATTTATCAAGGTGCGCTAAATATAATTTGATTTTTTTAATGACGTATTGCTTCTTCTGAAAGAAGGCAGTTAAATCGACCTGAACCATCGTATACGTGTAGACTTAGAAGGTGATTCAAGATAATTCATATAATTTACAATATAAATGATTTCTTCATCAAATAAAACATGCGATTTTATTTACAACGAAACAAATAATTTGTGCAAACTTGCTGCATTAATTCATTCGATTTTTCCTTAAGTTAGTATGCCATCCTGCTTATATTTAAAACGATTCATTAAAAATATACTGAATCTCTGTTTCGTTTGTTATGTCAAAGTCCACTAAACACAAAATAAAGTAGCGTCGATATCCGTTTTTATCATGCATAGCCAAGTGCAGAGATGGTGCATTAAAGGTATACCACTGGCTTACCCTGAGCTAGTTTTATCTTAAAGATTTATAATTATTTGTAATTGCATGATTTACTAATCCGAAAGGCTTTTAAATTTTTGTGATTTCCAATCACATGGGAAATTTTTCTTTTATTTATATCCGTTGGTCTACATAAAATACTATATACTGATGTTTGTTTCGTTTTGTTTAATTAAATTATCATACTTTTGTCCTCAGCATACTAAGATAGCGCAATTTTGTGGTTATCAAATTCAGCATCACGTTTGTGACTCATTCATTAACGATGTTTCCTAAAGTTGATAGTTCCTATTTTCTGGGCACTCTATATAATTTGTGATCCTCCCACGTTTTGTGAAATGCGTACCAAGTTTTATTCACGATGAATTGAGAACGTTATTGCTAACAATCGTACAATTGTACTTTCACAATAACGTCTATTGCTCCAATATATCTGCCAGTATAGGCGCAAAAAAACATCCTGTTAGTTTACTTTGAATTACTCTATGTGACGGAAGTTATTTGAAAAAACGCAAGCAAGTCAGATCGTGCCTACTCTCTGTAAACTATTATCTTTTATATATGCATAATGTATGGTTTGTGCACGGAAATAAAACTTGTTTTTGGTCATTTCAAGTTAGTAAAGTTAACTAGTTAAATCTGAAATGTCCTACTCAATCCTAGTATTTTTGTCTTCAATGCAGATAAATGGAATAATTTATTGTTGAAATATGGGGCTTTTGGAACTTTGATGAAAGCTACATGAAAAAAATAGATGATATCTTTGAAATATGGCCAAAGAATATCGACAGAACAAATATCTGTGCTTTTTGCTATTACATTTAATGTAAGTTTGGTAAATTCTAGCAGGGAATTTAAAATTGGTTGTTAAAACCCTAACTGGAAAACTTGTATCCACTATAAAGTCCAGTTTTTATAAATGTGTACACCGTCGTTATGCATTTCCGCATCCCATTTTCCTCATATCTGAAAAGTTACCGAATAACCATCCATGGAAGTCCTTCCTTGCTGATATTTAATTTTCAATAAAGATTAACCGTAATATTGATCCAATTAAGGCAAAAAGAATATTGAAGAAATACGCACTGACAAAATCACGGGAACGAGTAGTACTTTAGAGAGAACAGACCATAGAAATCCCATTTATAATCGCCTTTGTATTATTCCAGGTTGTAGTTTTTTTAGATTCATTAATATATACTTCCCCTCATATTCCAATATTATGCTTAAAAAACACGACTGGCTCCTTGACAGTTACTGATTTGGCTCCCCTGAAACAGTCAGCTGCGACGCTGCATGGATACTTAACGTCCTTATAAATACTGTATGGTGACGTCTCGCCATTAACTCCCAAAACCCATTCGTAAACCCACTCAACCTGCCGTCGTCTTAACTTCCAATGCCGAACCATTCCTAAACTTCATCCCACCCGCAATGCTCAAACCCTATTATTCCATCCAGGGACAAAAACAAGTGAAAAAGGAGAAAAAATGCTTGCGAGTCCTTCAGTAGGTCAAACGTTTTTTGAAATCGGTAAGACACCTCTCCTACGTTAGTTTAACTCAGATGCGCACTGGGGAAACCAGCAGGCGCAAAGAAATAAGGACAAAAACCACATTACCATGGCAGTAAACGTTCTGAATCTTTTACAAGCTCAGGTGTTGATGCGCATAAAGGAACTTAGAGATTACTCTCGTGGCCCACTCAATGAAATCTGAGCAGGCCTTTAAGTAAGAAAAGGCTGAATATCTTGCAATTGTTGCAAAGTTCACTAACTGCGCTTCATTAGCAAGAGTTTGACCATACGAATAAGTCACACAGGGAGGGTGGAGAGAACGAACTTCTGGCACCAGGATGAAAGAAGCAGATTGTGAGTCATTATCACACTAACGGTTGACGAGAAATGTGGCAAGCAGTAAATCCAAAGTGGACGTCCGAGCAAGAGTAGCTCCTATAGCCAACTTTGGCGAGAAATGCGGAGGCTGTTAATAGACAAGTAGTCGAATGGCAACTACATTATGTCAGCACTACACCCAGTTAGGCACCCGTCCACATTATTTCTGGCCTTCTCTCATACGTTTGTTCCCGCCAATTGCATCTACTTCTGAATATTTCTTTTTTGTGCAGCAGACTGTAAGACCAAGGTGGTAACGAGGCACAAGTATTTAAGGAAACGTCCAGGCTAGTGCTTAGCTGAGTTTTGCTTATCTTTAGATTGAAATGCCTAAAAGAAAGGTAAATGAACAGGGCATCGTTGGCTAACAAGACTAATTCTCTCATTTGTGTCTTGGGGCTCACTCTAGAGCCCCGTTGACCGCCGTAAATGGCTAGCGATATATCGAGAGAATGATATAAAAAATAAATACAAGTGAGAGTGCAATGGCAATTTTTGGATCATAAGACCTCATCAGCTAGCCATACCCAACCCCAGGTGTTGCGCTACCCGAGCATCGAACTTGTGGCCCGTGAGTTAGAGGCTAGTGCATCTACTTCTGAT
Organism: Schistocephalus solidus; assembly: GCA_017591395.1. Lineage (NCBI taxonomy): Eukaryota > Metazoa > Platyhelminthes > Cestoda > Diphyllobothriidea > Diphyllobothriidae > Schistocephalus > Schistocephalus solidus. The sequence continues at coordinate 78,852 of WEDG01006414.1, forward strand.
TATTTCTTTTTTGTGCAGAATAATGCGTTTTTCTTGTTATTTACTTGAACTGATTTTGAGAACATGGTGGTGAGAGGCACAATTATTTGAGGAAACGTTCAGGCTAGTGCTAAGACGAGTTCTGCTTATCTTTAGATTGAAATGCCTAAAAGAACGTTAAATGAACAGGGCACCGTTGGCTTACAAGACTAATTCTCTCCGTTGTGTCTTGGGGCTCACTCTAGAGCCCCGTTGGCAGCCGTAATGGCTAGTGATATATAGAGAGAATGATATAACTAATAAATACAAGTGAGAGTGCAATGGCAATTGTTGGATCATGAGACCTCATCAGCTAGCCATAACCAACCCGCAGGTGTTGCGCTACCCGAGCCTCGAACTTGTGGCCCGTGAGTTAGAGGCGAGTGCATCTACTTCTGATTATTTCTTTTTTGTGCAGAATAATGCGTTTTTCTTGTTATTTACTTGAACTGATTTTGGGAACATGGTGGTGAGAGGCACAATTATTTGAGGAAACGTTCAGGCTAGTGCTAAGACGAGTTCTGCTTATCTTTAGATTGAAATGCCTAAAAGAACGTTAAATGAACAGGGCACCGTTGGCTTACAAGACTAATTCTCTCCGTTGTGTCTTGGGGCTCACTCTAGAGCCCCGTTGGCAGCCGTAATGGCTAGCGATATATAGAGAGAATGATATAACTAATAAATACAAGTGAGAGTGCAATGGCAATTGTTGGATCATGAGACCTCATCAGCTAGCCATAACCAACACCAGGTGTTGCTCTAACTGAGCCTTGGACTTGCGGCCTGTGGATAAGAGGCTAGTGCATATACTTTTGATTATTAATTTTTTTTGCAGCATAATGCGTTTTTCTTGTTATTTACTTGAGCTGATTTTAAGAACATGGTGGTTACGAGGCACACGTATTTAAGGAAACGTTCAGGCTAGTGCTAAGACGAGTTTTGCTTATCGTTAGATTGAAATGCCTAAAAGAACGTTAAATGAACAAAGCACCATTGGCTTACAAGACTAATTCTCTCCGTTGTGTCTTGGGGCTCACTCTAGAGCCCCGTTGGCAGCCGTAATGGCTAGCGATATATAGAGAGAATGATTAAACTAATAAATTACAAGTGAGAGTGCAATGGCAATTGTTTGATCATGAGACCTCATCAGTTAGCCATAACCAACACCCAGATTTTTGCGCTAACCGAGCCTTGAACTTGTGGCCTGTGGACTAAGAGCCTAGTGCATCTACTTCTGATTATTTATTTTTTGTGCAGAATAATGTCTTTTTCTGGTTATTTACTTGAGCTGATTTTAAGAACATGGTGGTAACGAGGCACACGTATTTAAGGAAACGTTCAGGCTAGTGCTAAGACGAGTTTTGCTTATCTTTAGATTGAAATGCCTAAAAGAACGTTAAATGTACAAAGCACCGTTGGCTTACAAGACTTATTCTCTCCGTTGTGTCTTGGGGCTCACTCTAGAGCCCCGTTGGCAGCCGTAATGGCTAGCGATATATAGAGAGAATGATTATAACTAATAATTACAAGTGAGAGTGCAATGGCAATTGTTTGATCATGAGACCTCATCAGTTAGCCATAACCAACCCCAGATTTTGCGCTAACCCGAGCTTTGAACTTGTGGCCTGTGGACTAGAGCCTAGTGCATCTACTTCTGATTATTTATTTTTTGTGCAGAATAATGTATTTTTCTGGTTATTTACTTGAGCTGATTTTAAGAACATGGTGGTAACGAGGCACAAGTATTTGAGGAAACGTTCAGGCTAGTGCTAAGATTGAGTTTCGCTTTATTTCAGATTGAAATGCTATAAAGAATGTCAAATGGACAGCGCACCGATCGATTACGGCAATAACCCGCTCCGTTGTGTCTTGGGGCTCACTCAAGTGCCCCGATGGCAGCCGTAATGGCTAGCGATACATAGAGAGAATGATATAACAAATAAATACAAGTGAGGCTGCAATGGCCATTTTTTGGGTCATGACCAGTTCAACCCTGTTTTTGTAAAACCCTGAAGTTTGTTTGTTTGGTCGTGTGTGTAGCACGTGAAAATGGGCTAAATGCGCAGTTAAATAGGAGACTATGAGGTCAACTCTTAGGGCATATTTCTCACTATAAACAATCTGAAGCGCGCATGAAGCCAATCTCCTTGCATCATGTTCATGTCCTTTACAGGCACCGAGGTTTGTGATATCTTGAATTTTCTCTAGAATAAAATACACAAACCGGCTTAATCAATGAAAGTGCAAACAATACCTTGTGTAGGTGCTCTTTACGACACCTACGAAGGAACATATCTGTTGCATAGGCCTGTGATAGGCCAATGCAGCCTAAATCATACCGCCACACTCTGCCTTATCAAGTGCCCTTATATAAAAACGTCCAAAATCACACTGCAGCCGGCACATCTGATATAAGCCGGGAAGATTGTGTTCCAGCTCCTTTGCCTAGTGGCACCTCTGCTACATGTCAGGTTTGAAAATTTCAACCCTTTTTTGTGAAATCCTGATGTGTGTTTGTGTAGTCGTGTGTTTGGTGCCTGAAAACGAGCTGAAGGCGCAGGAAAAAAGGGGAGACTTTGAGGTCAACTGGTAGGGCATATTTCTCACTATAAAGAATCTGAAGCGTGTACGAATACGACTATCTGCTGAAAATCGTCACTTAGTAGTCTCCCAATTGACGGAATACCTGGAAAAGCAGAGTCAGTCTACAAGAACCCTTAAGTTGTAACACATCTTCAAAAGTTCTTAAAAATACTTAAACCTTTAGAAGAAAGCATAAACTCTAACTGAGGTGGATAAACTATCCACCAGATATGAAAATTTTTGATTGCTCAAACTTTCAACAATCTGATGTTACCACAACACCTGTTTTATCAAGGTAAAAAGAAAATGCAAAAATATATTTTTAATCAAAACTAAGATGGTGAGTGACTAAAAATCGTATTTTCAAAGACGTTCCAGCATACACTTCGGAAAATGTACCACAGTTGGTAGCAAGGTGGCTTAGACCGTTCTTGTTAAAACGATGGTCAGCCTAAACAAGGATAAGTGGCACGACAGCTCAATAAAATTGGCCTATTTAGCCACTGCGTAAAAAGATTCAATATTGTCCATTTTAATTTGCTTGGCGTTTTCCAGAGAAGGACTGCATAACGCCATATGTTCTGATGGAACATAAACTAGGCGCAGTGCGATAAAATAAATACCATCCAATATTAATACGGGTGTTGTCTACACTTGCAGCTCTAGGGACGCATGTGTCACTGTGCTAAAATGTATCTTGTTTATATCCCTTCCGTTTGATAAAATTGATAGTCACCATGACGAAAAAGAAATATCACGTTCAGTTATTTTAATTTTACTTGATGTAAGACAAAAGACGTTGCGATCTCACTATAGTAAGAATGGTCTTGATTGGGTACCAGACGTTATCAGAAAGATACACAAAACTTTGCGAGTTTTTGACATACACCCAAGCTCGTAATATGAGCAAATTATTGATGGCTTTATTTCATTGTTCAAAATTCCTGTTGCACTCATTAAGCAAAAATGATTACTTAGGCAGGTTAGAATATCTGTTTAACGTTGTATTTGGAACACGTAACTACGCATGTTTTTTTAAATTTTCTGTCGGTTAGTAAATACTACTGTAAAAATTCAGCAATGTGAGTCAGCTGATTTGTAATTAATTATGCATGCCGTGTGACCTACGTAATCGGCTTGGTAGTATTGCAGAAAATTACTTGAAAATAAAAGCTGGGTAACATGGAAAACATGAAGAATATTTCCAGTAGTAAAAAGGTTTTAAGAAATCATTGTATGCATCAATCCAGGTACTGATTTAAAGAAATAGTTTCTTTTGTAAATCTCAAGCGTAATAATATGTTGTGTTTGTGTTAAAGAAATTTTGTTATATTGCTTTAATTGCTTTAAAACATAGAACGGATTAGTTTCGAAATGTGGCACTGGCATATAATAAGTTTTCCTCCTGATCGACTTCGGAATCGCCCCCAAACAATATGTGTGTATCTGTTATATGTAAATGTTAAGACAAAAATATGCAGCTGACGTCTAAAAGTACCTCATAAGCGTCTGAATAAATATTTTCAGGTCATCAGTGTATTGCAAAAGGGATTGTTGGAGGTCAATGGAGGCTGTTATTCGTAATATTTCGATTTTTTCGGTCTTTCAATAATTATATTAAGTTTCATCATCAACTGAGATTAAAATTGAAAGTTTTCGTTCCTCATAGGACACAGGTTTAGTTTTTCAGGATTCATCGCAAAATAGAGCACGAATGAAAACATAAAAACAAGCATTTTAGGTCAAAATTCATGAATCTTCGCAAATGGCCCGCCATTTCCGAGAATCCAATGATGCGCAATTCAAATACACGAAGTGCTTTTTTGATTGCATATACAGCGGGTTCTCTATTTTATACGTCCACACAGCTTAACTTAATTTTCTCGTTAAGCAATTGCTAACGTTCGACATTTAGTCACTGAAAAATGCGACTGACATTGAGGCTTCTTAAAATCCGACTTTTTAAAACCACTCTTCAGTGGTTGTACTCGCCAAATCTTTCTTCATTTTAAAAACTTGGGGTATGAAAGGACTTCATGTCGGTGAAAAAAGGGCATGTTGGCGCAGCGTACATGAACGTTGGGTTTTGTGTATTTAATTAAATACACAGGGTCTCAAGCAGTGAACTCAAAAACCAGAAAGAATATTTCTATAAAAAATCAAATCTTAAGGACGTAAAACTAAAGGCTGAAGATGTCAAATAAATGAATCAGAGCATCGAAAAATAATTGCTCTTACATGCATCTCTCATTTCGTTGTAGAGCCTGATTTAAGGGCTATTTTTTAAACTCAATTTTCTTTACAGTTAGGTTAAAAAGCAAAATATTTACTAAGTTCCTCTCGTAGGAAGCTTACTTTATACCATAAGAACTTTAATGCGACTGCATATGTTGCATATTTTTAACCCGCGCATACTTTTGTAATACATTTGTGGGCTGATTCATTGCAGTCAGATGTTTCTCCCATTTTGATCAGTACTCCCATCGTTTGTAGTCCTGGTCGTTGAAAAACCTACAGTTAAGCTCCACGCTTAAACCGAAAAGACAATTAAATAGTTTAGAACACCACAAATCGGCAAAGAAACTATTTTAAAAACCCTATGAATCCCTCAACAAAAACGAATCCTAACGAACACCGTGAAAAAGATTAGTTTGCGTATAGGTAGGCGTGAATAGGTACGTGCTTAATGCAATCTAATTCAAAAATATAAAACAAGCTCACTTGACTGATCACAACGGGGGCCAAAACGATGCCACCCTTTTCCATCTTTTGAACCACCCTACCACACTGCGACCTTTCCCTATTACACCCCGCGCATTGATTTTGCATGCAAGTACAGAACGTGCAGTAGTTCATTGCCATTTACTGGGGTTGAACAAATCTTCTTTCTCAAAGGCACTTTTTATCTCGTAATTTAGGTGGAACCCATTCGAAAATGGTCATTCCTTCGGCAGGTCAGTCCTTCAATTTTACTGCTTTTGCCTTTTTATAAAGATGTTTGAGATTATTTGACGACATACGTCGCGCCACTGCTCGGAGATCATGCACAAACATTCGTTCTGCGTAGCTTTGAAACCTACATAACTCACATCTATAGTAATAGACGTTTTTCTTATTAATTTTGAATAACGTCGGTCTGGGTGCCACACAGGCATCCATGATTATAGGATAGGATTAATGAGGATAACGAAACGAATTCCATTCTATACCAGGAATTTTGTGTATAGGGTTTTTTTAATTGGACATTACCCCATGTGAACATTGCTAATATGATTGGTTACACTCTCTAAGTTAAGTAACATCTTTATTTATAAGTTTACTCAACACCTTTTTGGGATAAAAATCGCTTAAAACAATGTATCATTGCTGTTTTCTGCCAATTTCACAATGCAGCTGGCAAACATCGAATTCGATCTTTGGGTAAGTCAAATTCGCGGTAAAGTTGCTTTTATCATTGTTGTCTAATGTCAAATGCTGTGGAAAGATTTATGCAAACGTTCGGTCCTGTATCTTAAATGTTATAAGTTAATTACTGAACGAAAGGCTGACCTCTATTTTAAAAAGAATTATTTGACAGAAATATAAAACGTGTACATTAAAAATATCAAATAAGGACCTTCGAAAGGATAAATAACAGTGTTTAGCCTCAAAGGAGGCGATTTGCAGTTCACGCTGAAGTGAATACATATCGTTTAGAATACCTCAATTGCTAAAAATATGTAATCCAAAGACGGATTTAGCAACTATTATATAAAATCCTTATGCTATCTCGTATAGTTCTGAGTGGAGTATGCAACAGCAATTTCTACATCTACACATAGTACCTACAGTAGATTGCCTAACTCATTATATTTCATCCTTGACATTTAAAGTGATAGTAAAGCACACATGTGAAGTTGCTATTTTTTTCTTGTACTGATTTTAGGCATAAAATGATGTTTACTAAGGACGGTTTCAAGTCAGATCTATTTAATTAAAGAGCAGTCGGGCAAATTTGGGCCAAATCTGACGATTCTTGTCGACCAAACCTTCTTGTATGTTTTTTTGAAATATTTCCTTTCAGAGAACGGAAAATTAAATCTTGCGTTCGCAAAAATCAGATAAATTTAGAAATGACAAAATTTCAGTTTTCAGAAAAACAAAGATAGATTTCGTTTTAAAAATTCAGTTTTGCAATTTTTGTGACTTCTTACGCCAACGAAACTCAAAAATAAACCTGCTGTTTTACCACACCAATAATTGAGACTCTAAACAATCATATATATGAAAAGCCGCTAAATGCCGTCATTTGTCTCCGTCATGCCGTACGCAAAAGATGTCCAGGTAATAGCTTTCTGCAGTTCACTGCTAATGAATAGGGAAAATTGAAACGGAAACGACAGAAGATTGCTATTTGTTTGCAAAATCTTACTTTAAATTCGGAAACTGGGTTGTGCATTTTCACTCTTAGAACTTGGCAAAAAGTAAACAAGCATATAAAAAAACACTTATAGAAGGAAAATAAGTGCGTTTTTCCACTTTCAAAGAGACACTGTTTAATCGTATTTTCAGTGGAGTCAAAAATACCGGTCGAAGCAACCCATTTTCGCTTGACTTGATTATCCAAAACGGCAAAGTACGTAGAAACTAAACAACGAAATATCTCATTAATTTTTTTTAAAGAGAAACCCTATCATTAGAGTTTTTAAAATTGATCCTAGACATTTTAATTTGCGGAAATATGTTTTTAGGCGTTTCTTCTTCGCGGCAACGTGTTTTCCTGTTTAGATGAGTCCATAAATATGACACAAACGGCCATCTGCATTAGCAAGACTGTCTCATACCTCAGTATTAAGGTAAATGCCTAGAAAAATATCTTAATTTGAAAGGTTTTGATTAGCGCATACAACACAATCCACATTTCTGGGCAATAGACAGAAAACAAAAGAAAACTAAAAATTATTAACCATCATAACAAGGACAATATAAAACTAACCGTAAACTTCCATCAGAAATATTTATAAATAAATTTAACAAAAGGCAAGTTCTATTAATATGCATTAAATAGTACGTGTACGCTTTCCCCTTAACATTGTTTTTAATTTCTTAATAACTGCCTGGCCTATCAGCTTGACAGCTTGTAAAATATTTTAACACTGTGACCTCACTGCCGGTGAAATACGGCAAAAATATCTTTGCCGTAGTTAAATCATTTACAAAATGTATGAACGGAAGACTAAACTTGCCCATTTTAACAGGTTTTCATGAAAATTGGTTGTATGTATTACGTTTTTCAATTTCTTAGATTTAATTGTCAAAGACAAACAATTTTTTTCCTGATTTCGCCAATATGGACGTCACAGAAAAAAAAACTTTTAATAAGCTAACATTTTGACCAGACGGGCAGTGATTAAGCAATTTAAATAGAGTTATCAGCTGCAAACGCACACATACCACTTTTAATTATATTAAATTGACCTCTCCTTTAATCGCATTTATTTATAGGTGTTTATATTTTTGCAGGACAGTAAGCTGCAGATCGTCTTCGAAATAGCGGTGATTTTGCATTAAGTCAAGCTCAGTGACATGGGAGTATACGGGCAAGGTTAAATATTTAAACAGTTCAAGTCATATCTAGAAAACAAAGTAGCTTGCTGAACTCATGGATTTTTTTCCTCAAAATTTATGGTGTTAGTACAGCGTAAATTTGAAGTTCTTAATTGTGTTTTATTACTGATTTGAAGAACAAAATTATGTAAACTACGAAAATGTTTATTTCAGATCTGTTTATTAAAGGCAAAATGGGGCCAAATTTGGCCTTTCTTGATTTTCAGGTGTTTACCTACGCTGTTGCATCTCCTCGACGGAACCCTCTTGTGTGAGTGCGTTTAATATAAACGAATATAAGTATAAGCTATAAACGTTTAAAATATATCCCTGCAAAGAACAGAAAATAAGATCTTGTGTTCACGAAAATCAGATAAATGGAGATATGAGAAATCACATTGTTTTCGGGAAAACAAGGACGGATTTAGTTTTAAAATCCAGTTTTGCCCATTTGTGACGTCTTATGCAAAGAAGCACAGTCATTAACTTGTGTGTGTTTTTTTTACCAAACTGATAATTGGGACTGTAGACAAGCATATTTACGAAAAGCCGCCACATGCCGTCATGTTTCTCTGTCACAACTTACGGGAAAGATGGTTAGAAAATATCCTTCTGCATTTGTCTTTTTAATGAATACAGATAATGTTAAATGGAAAGACCAGAAGATTGATATTTTTTGGCAAAATCTTAGTATGTATTCGGCTACCCATTTGTGCACTTGCAATCTTAGAAATGGACCGAAACGTAAGCAAGTATAGCAAACAAGGCTCCAGTAGAAAGCAATAAGTGAGTTCAGGTGAAAATGTATCCTTTACATTTGGTTTAAGTCCGAACACTGGTCAAACGTCCCCATTTTTATTCACCTGATCTCGTAAAACGTCTGAGCACACAGACAGTCGACAGCGAAATATCTAATTTTAAGAGATTTTTAAGAATTTAATTTATTAGTAAGTGTTTTTTAATGTATCTTAGTCATATAACTTTTTCCAAATTATGTTATGCGTGTTTATTCTTCTCGGCAACGAGTTCACTTGGTTGGGTGAATTCAAAAATATTACCCAAACTGCCATCTGCATTAGAAAGAATGTCTCAGTCCTCATTAATTCAGTAAAAGATTTGAATAAATATCTTATTTTCTAAGGTAAAGATAAGCGCATATAACAAAATCTATATTAAAACGGTACGTATACGATGTCGTCATCGTCAGAAAATGCATCCATAAATGCTTCATGTTACAAACATTGAGCATACTCGTGTTTTGTGTATAAGCAAAGTGTTTCGTATACTCAATTAGGGTCCAAAGAAACAGTAATCATTTTTATTTCTACTTAATCCGGCTTCCTTGTTTATAAATCAAAGCTACGTTTTTCCGCTTTAAAGGTTACTTCCGTATTTACAGAAAGCTGGTCTCAGCTTCTTTATCGAAAGTGTGATAGACATAAATAGTTTTGAAATGAATATGTTCGGTGTAAATAATATTTGCCAAGTGAAACCTTACATGGATATAGAGTTGTGACTACGTTCTTCTGTTTTTCAAAATTATTGCTTTTCTTTAAAAACTAAGCTGAGTAGTACTTCTAGTACCATTTTAATTTTTTTCTAGTAATCAAGACGATCTCAGACTTCGCGTAGCATGAGTGTTATCGCTTAATGCAAGCTAAATATTAAACGCATTCAATTTTTAAAAAACTACGGTGTAGCATGTGCCTGGGAAATTATCAGAAGCATATTGCGTTGGACTGAATAATTTTAAACGCTGATCTTCTGTTTCAATTAGATATATTTAATCGTGCATGTTTCTAATCTAGAGAAATTAATTCCTTGAAATACCATTTTTAGACCAAACCAAATTTATTATGCAAGTGTTGCACAAGTACCTGAAAATCTGGACCTGACGCCACTGATATGATTATCGTTGCATTCTAAGCCTGTTCAACAGAATAAATATTGCCACTGACAGTCAGATAATCCTATGGTTCCTTTTCGTTTCGTGCATAATGTCATTTTGATAGTTTAATGTGCTCTGGATGATTGAAAAAAGTTTTGGTTCTCAGAAAGCCTCGAAAGAATTTCGGCTTTCATAGGAGATAGATATTTCGGTGGAAGGTGCATATTCTGAAGTGTCCAAAAGCTAGTTTAGATCATTACCTCAAAAACAGACTCCCTACTGTCATACCGAGTGCCGTTAGGGTTTGCCAAGCCGATGGAAACCAAAAATCTTATCGTCAGAAAATAAACAAGTTTGTTTTTTCGTCCATTCGCACGAATTGATTTTTAGGCTTAAAACCAGTAAATAGCCTCCCGCATAACTAACCATCACTTTCTTATACAGATATGTCAAAGGGCGGAATACCTGAGTGAATTAAACGGACGATGGTCAAAGGAGATCAGTCTGGTTATCTCAAAGACCACATTCTACCAAGCGCTCTCACAACTGCTGCAACATCTTTGGGCAGTCGTGGCTCATTGGAAGGGAAGAATTCATATGAATGTGAATAGAGAATACCAATACTAACGCATAATCCAATAATCATGCATAATAAACATCCCTTTATAACCGTTTGTACAAGAAGCTTGTCGATTTATAAATGGTAAATGAGAAAAGAATGTCAATCTGACGAAAAAGATATGGGTTTAGAGTAAAGCTGGCTGATGACTTTAAATACCAGTAATATTCATCTTAGCCTACTGCGTGTTTGCGGTAAATCTAGTTAAGCATATATTGTGAGTCATTGTTTGATTGTATGCCAAGTTCATTATACCGAGGAACCTTCCAAATTAATTTCTTATCTCGATCTCAACGCACATTACAAATCCGTGATTTATCTTCCAATGCCCAATTGCCAAAAATTAGATTTCGATACTCTAGGGAGCCTATACCAAGATTTTGTGAACACCGTTTGATGATGTTAAATAATATAGAAATCTCCCAATATCCATATTTTCTTTGTTCATAGTATCGTTCTGCTGTACATATAACTATTTTTAATAAACCAGGACATAACTTGAAAATAATACGTGGTACAGAACGAAATATACAAATTACCAAAGCTAGTTGAATGGCTGATTTCAGAATAATTTAATTGTTGGAAGGAGCAACTTCTAAAATACTGTATGTTTCCTTCTTCAATACGATGCTATGTGAATGGATTATTAAATAAAAGATCTTCGTTTTTCTCGAATAATCGTGAGTGGAGGGGTGGCTTGCTTAAATATACTTGAAACAACAATGGACCGATAACCTGATCCAGAATTGTTTTTGCTCTGCAGCTGTTCTGAGGATCCATTTGAGAGAATATAAAGCAAAGCAAATTGTTCCATAATCCTGAAAGTAAAACAAAATTATTGGTAAGCAGACGATTGCATACCACATCTTTTTAACCTCATTTATTATTTAATGTCGAATTAGGGATGACTGGCAGATGAAACGAAGTCAGGCTTAGTTTCTCCAGTTCAAATCACTGCAATTTTTGTTTTTTTTTTTGCATTAGCAACCGCTTGCTATTTACAATAACCTGAAAAGGACTCCAACTTGATGCTTTAAAGCAGCATATCCCAGCAGTCCCTTTGTCTGAACTTCAACCATCTTTGAGAATTTCCTACGTGGCCTCTTGTTCGATACGCCTGATGATGCAGTATTCATAGAAAGGTGATTCATGGTAAAAGCAACAGCCGGTGCTGGCGCACTGCAAAAATAAACATTTCTCCTCTCATACACAGCTTTAAAGTTAGATTGCAGCAAACTGTTCTAGGAAGTGAAAGTTATTAATCGACATTTACCGTAACACACCAGGCTGTTCTGGAAAACATAGGTACTAACGTAATTCTTGAAGCCTAGGCACGGCTCCTCCATACAGATTAAGAGGCAATAGTAGAAATGGAAAAGAAGAATTTTAAAGATAAATATTGATAAAAGTGGGGCATTATTCCTTGCCGAAAAGCACAAGCTCGTTTTACCATGCGCAGTGAAAGGTTAACAGAATTTTAAATAGGAGGTTGTAATATTGATCGACCTGCAGCATTATCCCCAGGTAATATATGCATGTTTTGAGCTCAATTCTATTTGGCTGAATAAAAAACTACACTCTCTGGACAGGATTTATTCATAATCATGAATTGTTCTGTCGATTTAATATGTAAATATACATTGAAATATTTTTTTTAGAAAGTTGTTCAAAATAATTTTTGTACTTCTCTGTCGGCTTATTACATATTTAAATTTTTATTTTTGGAAAAAGCAGCGTTCGGTTGCAAAAAGTTATACGTTGAGATTGTAAGGACAGTGAAATTTTCATTGGTAAATTAACGCATCTTTAAAATGTACAAAATGGTTGACATCCACTGCAAACAATTGTGAGTACTGTATTTAACTTTTGTTTAATACGTTTGGAAATGCATGATTTGTCTCATATAGTAAAAAGCAAAGCTTGTAGTTTGGTAACCCTGGATGCGCGTGAAACAGAAAAATGGGCTCAAATAGAAAACACGTTTGAAAATGTCTTTCAATACAAAGATACCTTTCAAATATTTTATTTAAAACAGGCGACAGTTGCTTACAAATTAGAAAAAAGAGACTTAACGGTAACTTTTCCTACACCTTGAACGTAAATTTTGAGTTTGTCGTTTTTGCAGTCTCGTCGAACAAAAACTTGTTTAAAAGCTGGCCTTCTGACTTTATTTAAAATATTTTAAGAATTTTCTGGATGGTTAGTAATTTTACAATCCTACCAATCTATTCTTCGTCGACACAGCACTTGCACTGCATATGAATGGACGTTATGGTGAAGCTGAGCTTTAGCTTGACCCCATGGAGACCTCTGAATTAAGTTCTGTTTAGATAGGAATCCCAGTGCCGTTATTAGCCTTTCCAAGTTCATGAACTTCATGGGACTCAACGATGTTGGATCCCACACAGAAAAAGGCACAGAAGAGTTGCTGGTGATTAAAACCAATTTTTTGTTTTCAAACTAAAAATGCTTGCATTGGCCCTTTAGGTGTATTTACGCTAGAGAGTGCACTTTTGTCAGTCGGTGAAAAATACGATAGCTCCAAAGCTGCCATCAAATACCTGGGAATAATTTTACATGTTTATTGATATTATAATCTTCCGTAAATATTAAATTTTTTATTAGAAAATGCATTTAAGAATTCCCGTTAAAATTTCACTGCATATGGTTAAACTATATCGTCATTTATGGGCGCGCAATACTACTCTACAATTGTCAATATGTATCTTGAAAAATACTTATTTTCCATTGCCAGTTTTGTCTCTTAATCGGTACGATAAAACCTTAAAGAACAGTGTTGTACCATCTAAAATCCTTACCCGAACCTGGGGCTTCCTCCATATTAAGTTGATGAGTTTAAACTTTGTTTGTTTTGGAACAAAATATAGATTTTGCGAGCCTAGGCTTCCAAAGGTTCGAGAGTACCTATTTCGGCAGAACAAAATATGACGCAAAATAAATAAAATGAAGCTATACGGAATTTTCCATGCTGCAAAAAAAATTCCCATGCGTGTGCAGATAAACGAACAGCATCTTTCGTCAATTTTACTATACATAAGCGTTTAATCGTCTCATTGGGTGAAGGTTAATTAACGGAATTCACAATCTACGGCCATAATTGTGTCATTGCCGGAACCTGAAATATAGGGTCTGTAAGACGTCTGCCGCATGACCAGTCCACTTCTTCACCTTCCCCTTAGGATCGTTCTGTTTTTTTCATTCGTGGTTTTGCCAATCATCATGGTTTCAAAGGAAACCTTGTTCCTCTTTTTTCCCTTCCTACTCCAATGTCACTACGTCGAGTATAAAACCTGCTATTTTTATATTATGGTCCCCTGCTTTCCGTAGATGCAACCAAATGCATTTGCCTAATTATGGCACTCAATTCTCCTATCCGGATTCTAAACATGCAATCGACATTAAGCACGAATTTCTTGACGCAGTTCTTACTTGAACCTACATTGCGCAAAAAGCTGTCTTCGTTAATTCACCATGAAGCCTTCCTACTGCATCTGCTCTCTTGAAAATGTTGAAGCGAAACTGAAAGAGCAGCTCAACACACTTCGGGAAAACAGAAACTCAGAAAGAATCATCCTCCGGAATATTTTGTGGTGAAAGGCAAAGCCTTTCCCCCGAAACTGCGGAAAAAGATGAATTTTTAAGATTGTTGTTTGTAGAGAAAGCAACAAGCAAACTAGTACGATATTTGAAGATAGCAATCACAGGTGCGTTCTCCGAGGCTCGTATGCCTGTAAAACTCACCCTCATACATTTAGGGGTTTAAAACCCGAATTCCGTTGTAGGCCACAATTACAGTGAGCGTCCTATCTCATGAAAGCTCATAAATTTAATGAGATAGGGTGAATTATGAGACATTAGTCTACACTGGACCCCCCAAAGTTTAACAAAAGTATATAAGCGAGCGTACTTAAAAAGACAGCATCCTGTGGTTGAAAAATAAATATTACGTGTTTTGAGGAAACCTTTTTAAGAAAAACGTAAAATTACGAAGATGTAAAAAACCGGGTAAGCTAATTAACCTGAAATTTTTAATATACAGAACCCTTTTTTACGCAAACAAACTAGTATATTAAGCACAAAAATTATAATTATATTTTTTTAAATAATCCTTTAGTGTACATTCCCCGGCAGTTTTATTCTAGATTTCAGGCAACGGAAAGTAGGCCCATTACCAAACAGCCTAAATTTCGAGTTTATATTCCAACAAGGTTTCGCGAGAAATTTGCGGTTTCGTCTTCCTTTCATACATTGCTAAAGATGAGTTTGATTAAGATGAACAGATTAGCGCTTGATTGCGCTGGCCTGCTAACAGGTCAGTCAGTGACTTAAACATTCAAATAGAATCGTCACGTAAAATCTTTAAATGTACCATTTTCTGCATATCTAGAGGACATTCTTTTTTTAAATTTCTTAATAAATATTAAAGATGTTTGGATAACAATAAGTTTCTAGCTGTCCTTGAAAAGATGGAGAATACTTTAGATTATCCTGTGTTTTCTGTCTTTTACCCAATAAATGTAGATTCCGTTGTGTGCGCTTATCAAAATCTTCAAAATAGTTTAGTTCTTAAAAGGCATTTACCAACATAGATTATTTCTGTGGCAGTCTTTCTAATGCAGATGCCGTTTTGGTTATATTTTTATATTCACACAAACATAAAAATACGTTTCCGAGAATAATTTGTGTCCACAACATAATTTGGCAATTAATATGACTAATAATGGTTTTCGAAAACCCTTAAAATAAGATATCTTTAAAAAAACACTTTAATTGAACATTTCGTTGTCGAATGTCTGCGTACGCAGCCGTCATGAAAAAATGGGGATATCGACCCTTTTTCGACTTTGCTAAAAATAAGGGATACATTGTCTGCTGAAAACAAAAATTACTGATTAATTTCTTTCTATTTGAGCGTTTTGTTGTTATACTTACTCACTTTTCTGCCGAGTTCTTACATTGCAAATTTACAATATATACTAATATTTTGCAAAGAAATGTTAATCTTATGCCCTTTTCGTTTCAATTTTCGTATTCAGTAATAACCAACTGAAGACAGATATTGTCTTTACATCTTTGGCGTAAGTTTTGTCAGAAAAAATGACGGCATGTAAAGGTTTTTCGTATAAATACTTGCTTACTGTCCCAAGTATCGGTGTGGTTGAATAAAATACACTCAAACAAGTTAATTTTTGTGTTTCCTTGGCATAAGAAATCACAAATTTATCAAAACTGGATTTTTTAAACTAAAATCCACCCTTGTTTTCCTGAGAAAAGTTCGATGCCCCATTTCTCCGTTTATCTGATTTGTTGTAACCGCAGCATCTAATTTTACGTTGAAGGAATATATTAAACGTATTTAGCTTATATTAATATCCATTCTTATTAAAATGCGCAATAACAAGTCATTTTGGTCCAATAGCTGCAATCGTGCAGGTTAATTTTCGGAAGTCAAAAATCTTCGGACGTGGCCCCGTTTCGCCCAGTTTAGTTTAGATTAAGCAGACCAGAAACGAACTCTTTCTTCGGAAACAACATGTTGCGCCTCCAGTCAGTACAAAAAACACAATTATCACCTTCAAATATGTTCCTTAATACCATCTTAAATTTCGAGGATGACGTTTGATGAGATAGATAATCTACTGTGGAGCCAGATACCTTGGTCGTTTAACGAGGCGCCTGGGAAAGAGATTGTCTGAGCTTATCCTCACATGCTTAAATATAGAGGAAGCCAGGTCACTTTTGAGGTCAATTATCACACATCTATTCGATAGTAATTACTGAGTCGATTCCAAGGAAGCTAGCATAATTCTCTGAAAGCCTACGCCCACGGATGCTGCTATCAGCTGAGGCAGCGGCTATAGGGCTAGCAAAACCAAAGCTGGGTTTTATGTAGACGCGAGGACAGACACTTGGCTTTTCCTGGACTGACGCTGAATTTATATGGTAATCACACGCCGCCTCAACCCCTGATCACTCCGCGAACTTCACATTGATTTTTCTCCGGCCAGTGAACACTGTCCACACACTAAATTACCTCCCCGTCCCCTAGTCTAAACGACGAAAACACGCTTACAGTGCTATTCGAGTGTCATTATAACGATGGGTGTTGGCCATAGGATAATAATATGCTGTCAAAGTTTTCCTTATTTACTTAAGACCTTATAATGAATAAGAGAAAACGTGTGTTTGCCGACTTGACGTTTTATGTTTATCATAAGAATATTCATCAAACATTTTATTTTGACACAGCCACAGTGTCTTTGTTTACAGCCATTGGGATGGACTCCATAGAATTTTGAAATTGTCAGTTAACTAAATCATGCACTCCAATACCGATGCAACTAGGCTTTCATCCAGAAATGACCGCGATTTGGCAAATGGTTTCCACGGAAACCTTTGCCTCTGGTTTTTTCGTAGAGCAAACAGAATGCACATACCTTTTAATGAAAATTTCTGGTAGGCCGCATCTTCTCGGAATCCACTTAACAAGATTGCGCATTTTTCTGCGATGGCAAAAAAAGGCTTAAAGGCATGTATTGGCATTTATGTATTTATAGAACTAAACGCCTGCTTACTTCTTTATGCGCAGTTTGCACTAAATGAACCATCTTTTGTATTTAATTGGCCATTTTGAAACATAACAACTTAGTTAATTTTCCCGGCGGATATTTGATATCAATCTTATTTGCACATAATAATGTGTATTTTCTATGTCACCGCAGGCAATAAGTTAGAACGTCCGAATAAAAATGTGCTTTCAATTATTTTAAAACTAAATCAAAACTCTTGTTTAATATATATATATATATATATATATATATATATATATATATGAATAGCTGAGGAAGAGTTCTTTCCAAGATGATATAGTAAAGAAGAAAAGCTCGTTGGAAAATAGACGTGTACTCGTGAAATTGTCGAGTTGGTCACACCAACCCGTCGTCAGACGAAATGAACAGAGGAGAAATGAAATTGTCAGATGACCAGTTTGTGCTACAGGACAGACAACCGACTGGGGCTTATGAATGGGTACATGATTAGATTTCGGGGCCGGTTTAGGGGGGCGACTGTTCTAGGGCTCCCCTGTGTCGGAGGCGAATGGGATGGCGATTAAATGCGACTGCATACGGTGAAACTTAATGGTTATCGATGCGGGATAGAACAGAGGTTTTGCGCCGAAATTGAGGTGTTAAGAGTTCGCTGTGTTTTGCCGTGTCAGGGGAGTGGTGGTGAGACAGTCAGATCCCTAATGGTCCAAAAAGATGAGAGGTTGTTGCAAGGTTGTGGGCGCAAATACGTGAGCTGGGCACGCTGGTAATGCCGGAGTGCCATGCCTCGAGAAATGCACACGGCTGGTTGGTGTTAGCCATTGCATCAACTTCGGTTCCGTCCCAATTGAAGCGATGGTCGAACTCAAGGGCATGCTCAAAAGATGAGTGACAAAGGGTCGCGTCGACGAATGGCTAGTTTGATGTTCCGTAATGCGCGTCCCATGTTGTCTGCTAGAATGACCAATGTAAGTGCAGGAACAGTTAGCACATGGAATGCGGTAGATGACATTAGTTTGCTGCCTTTGGGTACAGGGTCTTTACTCGATAGTGTATGCGCAAGGATGACTGCCTATGTTTTTCACTATATCATTCGGATCGACTTCACCAGTTATTCAATATATATATATATATATATATATATATATATATATATATATATATATATATATGAATAGCTGAGGTAGAGTTTATTCCAAGATGATATAGTAAAGAAGAAAAGCTCGTCGGAAAATAGACGTGTACTCGTAAATTGTCAAGTTGGTCACACCAACCCATCTTCAGACGAAATGAACAGAGAAAGAAAGTGAACTGTTCAGATGACCAGCCAAATGGGGTGAAAAGTGGTGGGCTTATAATTACGGTAGGATTCGGGCCGGTTAGGGAGGGACTGTTCTGGCTCCCCGTGTCGGAGGGAATAGGGATGGCGATTAAATGCGACTGCATACGGTGAACTTAATGGTTATCAATGCGGGATAGTAAAAGAGGTTTTTGCGCCGATATTGGAGGTGTTAAGAGATTCAGCTGTGTTTTGCGGTGTCAGGAGGATTGGTGGTGAGACAGTCAGATCCTTTATGGTCTAAAAAAGATAATAGGTTGTTGTAAGGTTGTGGGCGCAAATACGTGAGCTGGGCACGCTGGAAATGCCGGAGTGCCATGCCTCGAGAAATTCACACGGCTGGTTTGTGTTAGCCATTGCATCCACTTCGGTGCCGACCTAACTTGAAGCGGTGGTCGAATTCAAGGGCGTGCTCAAAGATGAGTGACAAAGGGTCGCGTCGACGAATGGCTAGTTGATGTTCCGTAATGCGCGTCCCATGTTGTCTGCTAGAATGACCAATGTAAGTGCAGGAACAGTTAGAACATGGAATGCGGTAGATGACATTAGTTTGCTGTGCTTTGGGTAAGGGGTCTTTTACTCAGGGATAGTGTTGCGCGCAAGAACGATGCCGGTTTGTGCACAATAGAGATGCAAAACCGGGTTAAATTGTCGGGTGATCGCTTTGGAGATGCCCTTTACGTAGGGTAGGGAGTAGTATTTACGCAGTTCGGGTTCTCCATTAGAAGCCGATGGTCTCCTCAATGTCCCTGGAGATTTTTGCCAGCAAATGTCAAGAAATAGGTTTTTGATAGTGGCATTGCAGCCTAAGGTGGCAATCGTGCATTAGTATTCTAGTCATTCGTCTGTTGTGACGCGCCAAAATCTCCCAGGCGATTTATAGGCAAGGCCTTTCATGCCAGCCCCAAGTCACAACCGGACAATCATGTTCCTTTAATTGATCGGCGAACATCACACTGTCATTTTTAAATTATCCTTCTCGTACCCAACATAAAAACGGACTCATGGCTCAATTGAAGTGTTACCATAGCTTATGACGGTTATTAATCCAGAACTGACTTTTCAGGTTTCATTTGCCCTTGTCGGATCTAACTCATCACATATATAGTTGTGCAAATCTGGCCCACATTTGCACGACCGTTGTGAGTTCAGCCTGAGTAAAGGGTTCCTTTTGGGGTTGTTTTCGGCTAATTTGTGTTGGCTGTTCTAGAAAATGACAACTTTACACAAAACGTTCACAATATTTTATTCAAAATCGACGTTTATTTTGCGCCAGTTATCTGGTTAGAGCCGCTTATTTGGTGATTAAATATTTACGTATGAGATCATTCTATTTCAAATAAACTTCTGAACACCGTCTTACGTTTCAGCTAAATTCTATAGACTGTACGCTCACACGTCAAATTCATCTGGCATGTTGAAAGTGGCTTTGCCATTGATTATTTTGGAAATTAACCATTAAAACGTTTTGAAGTAAATTTCATGTTGAGTCAAGGCATTGTATTTTAAGGTAACTTTCTGTCCTGCTCAAAAATGAAAAAGTGAACTTCTGCTTAGCAAGTGTTACTCTAGGAAGAATAGCCTAAAACCAGGATCCGCGATAGTTTTTCTTCAAACTAACAATGCAAGAAAAATAAAACTAATATTCTTACATATCTTTATGCTAGGATGTAGGTTTAACTCATGATTTAGAGCCTGGGCCAACCCGGGGGCCAAGTCAGCACGTGGCACGCGTAGCTTTGGTTGTGATCCCCAATAACAACTGCCAAACATGGGTTCGTGGTAGAAGGGGTAGGTGCAGGTTCACGCCGCACCAGCCATATGGCTTTAAGCCTCCCCAACTCCGTGGATCTGATTCAGGTGTGGTGGCATGGTCAGGAGCCTCTTCGGCTAGGCCAGACACCTGCGCTTGACCTGTAATCTGGTCTTCTTAACTCCGTCTTGACACCAGACACAGGCGGGCTAGGGAAGAGTGAGTGCGATAGCTACATTGAAAGTCGACTATCACTTTAAACAAATCCACGCGACAGTCACCGTTCATGCAAAACCTGCTGCGGCGGATACGACGGTTTGACCACATTTTAATAAACAGAGACTATAAATGAGCTGGCTAGGTTTTGGATTACTCCTTAAAGACTACAAACAGCCAACCGTAGAGAAAAATACAGATGGAAAGCTAGAAAATTAACAGAAAAAGTGTGTATGCGTATGCTGACATCCACAGTGATAACGCAAGAAAATAATAAGACAGCAATTGGGCATCAGGAAATGTATGCGTGCATTTACTAATGAGATGAGGAGGACATTCCACCTTGAGTATGCAACAGTATATGGTCTGAGTCAGATCAGAAGATTAGCAAGACGATAAGCAAGAGGATGAGCATGAATTATTTTAAAGTCAGGCACACTTGCAGCCTCGATGAAAAGACAGTTTATA
Source organism: Schistocephalus solidus (assembly GCA_017591395.1). Classification (NCBI taxonomy): domain Eukaryota; kingdom Metazoa; phylum Platyhelminthes; class Cestoda; order Diphyllobothriidea; family Diphyllobothriidae; genus Schistocephalus; species Schistocephalus solidus. The sequence goes on from WEDG01006414.1 coordinate 99,891, forward strand.
GAAAACAGGACACGAGTGTTGACATAGAGCTTTGACAAATTCAAATGTCCTTTACCAGGGTTTCCATGTTTGACTCTGGCCCTACATAACTCAGACTCTTCATTTACGAATTTTTTCAAGACTTTTTAATTTTTCAATTTGTAGACTTTCCTTACCATTTGAAGTGATAAACGAGGAAAGCTTGATTTAAGTTATTTTAACGTTCATGGAACCAGAATGTGCGGTAATGCAACGTTTATTCTCGGCGAATATAACTGGTAAAACTCTTTTTGATTTTTGCCAGCTGATAAACTGTCTACACAGTGTCAATATTGGATTCCATATGAAGTGAAGGCTCTGATAATGGCAGAATAGAAGTTTCCGTTCTAGAGCACAACTAATATAAATCTTTAGCAATTTTGCATTCATCGTTTTTCATACATCAACCTGGGAGTTTTCAGGTATGGAACGTAAATGTGCCGCTAATTGGAAAAACGTTTTTAAGACAAAAACTAGAATTCACAATCACGTATTTTCGACCCACCATTTTGCGCATTCCAAAGCTGATCTTTTTGACACTGTTTGCAAACCAAATATCTTTCGCAAAAAGTGACCACCCAAAACATATGTTACTTTGATCTCTGCTGTCCTTGCAGACTCACCAGCCGCAACACATACAAGAAAAATGTTTGATTTACTCGATTGCATCAATTTATCTAAGGTCACTGTTTTCCGTTGCTTCCATCGAGTTTTAATTTATCCCCATTTTGAACTCTTTGGAGAACTAACATGAAAAAAGTTTAAGTTATTTTTCCGCAAAACACCATCTTCCATCAGGATGCTCAAGACACTTCCTGTTTTGCTTCCTGTAACTTATTTCATTGTGGCAAAAGCCACTGAATTCTGTTCTTCATAAAACTGTTAAAATGCCCTGTTAGACCTTCCAGAATGGATTTGCGTTTTGTTGATACCCACAACTCATTGCATTTCACTGAGCAGGGAAAATTCTCAATTTTGGTGTTCGTACAGATACCTTTTCGCCATCCAGAGAGAATTATGCATGCACTCAGTTAATGGTGAAAACAGTGAAAAAATACTTTATTCCTTGCTAAGCGTAACCTAAGGGGAAAGGTCCCACTAGTATGATAATAACATTCTAACTGGTCTATAAAATGCAAAGTCTACATTTCATCCCCATCGACTGTATAAATTGAGAAATTTGGAATATACCGCAAAATTATATAAAATGAAGTAATGGGTTTTTCAGAGACATCGTACCTCTTGCAATATAAACTGAAATTCAGCAATATGCTTTCTATTAGAAAAGAGTACCAAAAAAGGGTTTTAATATGGCATAGTTGGCAGCATAATCTAAGGATATTTTAGTAAAGTTAGAATTCTAGCTTCTGGACGATCTTCATTCTGACCGTCTTCAAAAAATGCACAATGTTAAAAGGACTATTTAAGTAGTAGATATTGTTTTGTATTTATTTTTCCTGATCACAAAAATTCAAATATTTGTATAAGAATTCGTGCCTAAAACCACTAGGATATATTCATTGCTTTCTACTTTAGTGTTGGATTGTGTTGCTTGTTCACATTGTTTCATCCGACTTGGGGGAACTTTAATCCAACCTTATTTGTACAAGGAATATGCTCCGAAAACGTTTAATTAAAACCCACTTTATATTGGCTGACTTTTAACGAACGAAACGCAATTTCCACTGATTGTGATTTTGTGCGTATCCAGGGCTGCAAATTTAAAAGTTCTTCTTCCAATAATTACGTCAAGCCCTATCCGGACAGTCCTTTTCAACCTTCAGTTGGATATGCAATAGCGCCTTCAATTCTTTTCAACTTCTTCCGGGAACTCGCAATTTCAATTTTTAAAAAGCAATGTTTCTTTGGTGGAATTATAAAAACTTACGGCAAATTTCCATTAATACTGAGAAGAAGCCACATTCATTACGTACACATCTGGATACATTTTTTTAAACGCTTCATTATATACCGTTGACCTAAGCGTTATATCTCACAAATGGCCATTTCTGTTTACAAAAATATATGTTTGGTGATAACGGACCAATTGCTTTCCTATTTTCACATTGTTTAATTCAGTATCTATGATAATTTTAGTAGGGACTTTGATTTTTAATTTCAGTTAAATTCTTAAAGGTCCGAATAAAAAAATACACCTTCTTATATTGAGATACTGCATTGCAATTTCAAAGAAATTATTCACTATAATAGCTTGGTATAAAAGTCTCGCATAGCTAGGCAAATGAATAAGATCCTTCGACAAATATCTGGAGTATATGATTCATTCACGACCCGTTCGGAACTTACTCAAATAAACTAAATTAACAAAATCACCTATGACTAATAAGCGTTATTTCACATATGGTGTTTTCAGGAAATGTATTAAGAGTAAATTATGCTGGGTTGAGCGAAATCAATGTAAATTATCACGAATAGAGGTGTACAAATCAAATAAAATCTTGACTCACGGAAAAGTATATTTCAATTTCTCAAATTATTTATCTTAATTAAAACCCATATTCTTCTTTTACACGAACAGTTTCCCAGACCTATGCATTTTGAATAAATTGAAACTGCGCTGAGCTCAGCTGCAACTATTTCCCTACAGATATCCTGCAAATCAGCCTTTGTCTCTCGCAAAGAATGCACGTTGCTGTTGCAAACCCAATGAAATGCGTTTTTCTGTATCCCTACTGTCATACGCTAAGTTCAAGGACAATTTCTTTTTCAGATGAAGGGTGCTTCAATTTCCCATTTTAAACTTAACTAGAAAAAAGGTCGCTATTTTTCCAAGGAATCAAATGTGGTTGCATTTAATACACACTTCACTCATTTTGACTTGCCTTAATCGGCTGAACCCATTATAAGGTACTAGGATCAGAACAAGAGACATCACAATACATCGATTCTATGTGCTCTTAATGTCCACGTTTAATAGCGCATGAGTTCTTTTTCATTATTTTCCCTTGTGTTCACGCCTTTAGACCATAGTATTATTATTTTTATTATTCTGTGTTCAAAAAGCGCTTAATTAAAGAGGAACTTTCACTCGCCTGGAATGAGTTAAAATTCGTGAGGGTTTGCCTACAGTTGTATGCAAAATAATTCTTGTTTATTGTAATCATATTAATTTCTTTAACAAAGTACTTTTTATTAATACTACGTATTTGTATGCAAAAAGGTGCACGAAACCACCACAGAAAATTAAAGCGAGACATAGAGAACATTAAATCTGTGGAACTTAAATGCGTTCTTGCGTTATGTTGTCCCTATGAGGAATCGAGTTGAGGCAAAAAGAACAGTTGAAATAGTATACAAATTACACTGATTGTAGCATCCATTTTGCAGCGTACAGGTCTCAAATAAAATTCTTTCAAATAACCTGGCATGAAGACGGCTAAGCAAAGAAAGCTTACGATGATTCTCTTATTTTTTATTCAAACAGCAACGAAAACAGGATTTTAAAAGCATCCGGGTAGCACCGGAGTTTAATGAATTTTTAGCAAAATTTATTTGATCAGAACAGAGAACAAAACAGAGAACAGAGAACTGAAAACAACTTCAAAGCACTAAATATAACATTTATAAGCTTCTTACTGTTTTGGAAGCAGATGCAAAAATTTAAACAACTAAATAATGGCCTCATGCTTCTTGCTTAAACTTACGAGAAATTCATATATCGTAAATTGAACTTTTTGTATAAACACTCATTTTCTAAAAATGTGTCACATTTTTAGGATAACCGTAAACGTAGTATAAAGCCAATAATTAAATTTAAACAGACAAAATCTGCAGAAAAGGATAAAAATTACTTAAATGAGGCTGTATCACTGGTTTGCCTAAACATAGTTTTATAAATGTTCATTTTTAACATTCGCGTCCAATAATTTCAGATAGACATTTATATAATTTAAGTAACCTGACGTATCACGGCAATGCAAATAAAAACACCTTTACATCTTGACTGCAATATTTTCCCCTACGCTGCACATAGCTATAACCCTAAGCTTCCATTTTGATAAATTTGCATTGCCAATATGTTTGTGCAAGATATGCAATTAACTAAGAGCACTGAAGCCGGAAGCCTCAATAATTTCGTCGGCTTTGTTAAGAAATGCAAATTTTCTTAAATCAGAAAAAAGAAGATGAGAATAAAAATTACTTTAGAAATATTAAAATATTTTCATTTTGAAAGTGTAGTGTTGTACAACTATCGGCTTTCTTGCATTTAAAGTTATTAGCGCCTTTGGGCTACAAGCTTACTTAATAAATCGGCAATTGCCAAGCAACTACAAATATTCTATGAAATTGAATGAAATATCTCACCTGAAGGTGACTTTGATAACTTTATATTTAAAGGTTATATATATTCTGTGAATGATCTTTTAAAATAATACTGCGATGTGTAGTCATTTCGAATGGTAGAATTTCTGCCAATACGTAACAAATAAATACAACAGGCAATATAAGAACGGTAAGACAGAGTTCGATCTTAAATTGACCCTCTGTGGTGCACCTAAAGCCGAAAAAAACGAAGCAAAAAGACAAGCAATGAGTAAACATATATGATACTAAAAATTCACAGAATTTTTAATTGATCTGTGGTCGAGAGATTATCAGTATCTGTCAAGAGTTTAAGTCAGTGTGCCAAACGTTTCAGTTTTTTCATCTTACTCTTAATGAAAATTGACTGCATAGGTCACTAGAGAATCTTCTTTCTTTGCTCTGGATCACAGTCGTAAAGGCCATAATTCTGGACGCACATTTACTTAAAGTCTTCATTATCATGACTTGTTGCACAATAAGTCATATCAGATAACTTACTGTGTAGTAAAAAACTATGTTATTATTATGAAGATCTAACAAAATACAATCCACAGGCAGAATATGTTTCACCGATTGGTTAAAAATCTTTGAAAACGTAAGATTTATTTGATATTTAATGGACTGTACGACGCCAGAAAGCGCACACTATTGGTAACCTACGAACTTCTCTCGATAACATTTGAATTTTGTGCTTAGGATCGCATTAACTACTTTGAGTTCAATTTCTTGCTCACTGAGTGGCAGCAGAGGTTATTTCAAAGAGTAACCAAGAGAGCCATATAAAAAAGAGCATTAAGCACTTATATTTTTAGGTCACGTTAAATAACCGAAACGTTACATATTTCAACCAAATTTCCGTAGTATTAACAGAACATGCGGAGCGAATAGCAACTGCTTGAGCTTTCGAAGAGCTAAACCTATTGTGTGTGATGAACTTTCTAGCTGCGTAACTCAAAACGATAGTGAAAGGTAATTCCCTGTTAGGCGCAACAGCTTAACCTTTCGTCGTAATACTGATTGCTTCGATTTGCTGAATGGCAGATGCCTTTATTATGCATTTATAGCTTCTTCGATTAGGTAAAGCCTGTTAAGATCACTCACCCAGGGAATTCAATCCCCGATTGTCGATCGTATCAGGATTCCCGTTTTCGTTCAATTCAGTGAACAGATCGATCCTTCATTTTGACATTTTAGTACAGATAACTCGATTTGGTTTCGGATTCACTTCCTCTCCTTAAGGTTTTTCCAATTAAAAACAACAGCCTAAATGACTTACCATGATTGTAAAAGAAGGTTTTGCTTCCTCTGTGACAAAAGGCAGGAAATACCATTAGCTATTTTTATTTAACGCAGTTCTTATGCTGACAATATTCGTATCAATTAGCGCTGATGGGACCATTAAAGGTTAGTGAACAATCGGAGTTTTTTGGCGGTGAATACGTGCTTCAAAAAATGAATCCATTTCTTAACAATCGCATGTGGACGCTGCTCAGCTAATGTGAAGTCAGAAACCTAACCTAATTACCTAATAGTTATAATTTAAGGAGCACATTTACTACTTTTAATTCAATTTCTTGCTCGCTGAGTGGCGTTTCAATGTATGACCTTGTAAGAGCAGCTCCTATTTTGATATTGGTCAGCTAATGTAAAAGTCAGTAAGTCTTCCAACAGCGCTTGGATGTTAAGAAAAGGGCGAAGATTCTTCAAAAGATGCCCAAAGCAGTAATGTTCCGCATGTTACGATGACCACTTAAAAAGCAAGTAGACCTTTCACTCCAATGAGTTCATGACTATACCAATGGGTTTTTGTTTATTAGACAAATAAAATCACTTTTGGACACAACTGTCTTATCACTATTAATATCAATTTCTTTGCAAATTAACTTTCATTTTCTCATGGAGGTCAACGTCAATTCATTTTATTTGTTTCAAACTCACATTATGAATATATCCCAAGGAATAAAATTGAGAATTTGGGATAAATATCCGCAGGAAGTATAAAACCTCAATGTCACCCGAAAAGTATGCTAAAAGGTCTTCAAGCTCCTTAGCTAAACCATTATGAATGTTTATTTTCTTTTCTTGCATTTGGTGTCTGGCTGAATAACTAGGATTTTTGAATATTGAAAACGTCATGCTTGATGTTGTTGTCAGTTTTTTGATCTGTCTTCGTATAAGAACAAATTAGGAGGTTACACACATACTGCATATAGAACAACAAAAGCCCTGTTTGATATAATCATTTTGCCCACTTATTGATTTTTTCAAACGTTTCTATTGTATGGAATTTTTATGCATATTCCTGAACCCCACACTTTCCCAAGAACTATGGCAAATTTTACCACTTGTGTCGAAGCATAAAATTGAGAGAGAGAGGCTTAAAGCTAAACCAAAAACATATATCCGATTCTTTGCTTTATAGCTTTGCACGCAAAAATCAACATGTTCAAAATTTATCTGCACATAGTTTAGTAAAAAAGGACGCAGCTGAAAGGAGAGGGTCAAACTTATGAACAAAAAAGAGATCTAAATAAAGTTTGACACAATATTTTTCAATCCTTCTCAGTTATAACAAGAAAAATGAAAAAATTTAATATCAAAAATTAAGATACAATTGAAAAATACGAGTATCATAAAGTAATTCAGAAGATTTATATGATATCACTGGGACAATAAATTTATTTTGCACGGCATTTGGGATTTAACTTGGAACCCATTGTCAGGTAAGGACATTCCTACACAGGACGTTGCAATATTTATTGGATGTAATCATTATGCTATTGCATACCCAGGATAATAAGTGACTCTCTTCATCAAGGAGTATTGTTCTTCGGTAAAATAAATGCTTAATGACCGGTATTTGGGTGTTTAATAGCTGACACTTCACCAGATATTTTAGGTTTTGGCTGTTCGTCTTGCCGGAACACACGTTGAAAGGATTGTTCGCCTGCGCTGATCGGTAGGACTATCTAAAGGACTTACGTCATCTTATAATCCGGTGGACAGACAAGTCCTTCTGATTTGAAATTTAAGTACAAATACTTTTTTTCTGTTCAATTGATCTCCTTAAGGTGTTTTTCTCCCTTTTGTTAATCAGCAGCATGAATAGCTTCAGACCACTGTAATTTTAGTCAGTTCCAAGTCCTGAAAATACAGGTTAGCTTTCGTAGTTATCAGCGCACGTTTTCTTAAAATATCCATTGCACATAGCGCTGATAGAACTTTTTAAACTTTTACTGCACCGTCCGGCGTTGGTTGGCAGTGCAAATGCTCGCATTCGGTAGCAAAACGTTTTTTCTTAGCAATTCCCTGCCCACGACGCTCAGCTAATGTGACAGCTCATAAGTCTTCCGCCATAAGCATTGTTGTTTTAAACGGGCAAAATTCTTCAAAAAGCCGCACGAAGTAGTCTTCCGGGGGTTACGATGACTATTTGCAAACAAAGTAGACCTTTCAAGTCAGTAACTTTGGAGCTTTGGTTACCGTTTGGTTGAATTAGTTTCTTTATTTTTAAAGCTACTTTAAGTGCTGTTAGCAACCGACTTTTCATCAAAAACTACAGTTTCCTCCTTTATGTACTCATGCAGGTCAGCATGAATCTATTTTATTTCTGAAATTGCCACACTGAAAAAGCTGAAGCTTTTCTGTTAAATGCTAATGTGCCAAACATTGTTCAACATCACAGCTGAAAAAAAGCCTGTTTATAATGTTCAAGCCTAAATTGAATGAATTCATGCATTTTTGTTTAATATAAAATAAGAAAGTTTTCATAAACCGATACATATGTCTGATGGCGCCCAAAAGAAAATCTTATATGGCACGCTAACTGTATATAAGCAACAAAATCTCTGTTTAATAGCACTTGTTTATTTATTTATTAATTCATTTTAAAGAGTGAAGTTCTGATGGAATTTAATCGGTTATTTGATTTTACTGATAATTATGTGGTAGATTTTATCCCTATTTTATTTGCAGCATTGATGAAGACTAAAGACTTAGGTAACATATTGCTCTTATACAACCAAATATATTCAGACATGGCATTTGTTCTTTTGCTGTTAGAATTAACAAGTAAAATTTTTGTGACAACAATATTTCCATTTCTTCCCAAGATTCCAACATTAATAGCTTTTTTATGGAATACTTTTGTCGATATGGTTGATAAAGCGCTTTTATACAACTGCGTTTGAGTCGCTGCTGCTGAAAATCAGTACTTAGATTATTTTTTCGCTTTCCTGCACAATCTATGTGCCAAATGAGAACGTTGAGGAAGCCCAGCTGGTGGTTTTCTTCCTCCTCCTTGGGAACTTGTGTGTCCAAAAAGATGTTGTTGAGACGTTATTTGAATGTGAGTGTCTGATATTGCTGGTTGACAATGAATTCATTAGTTACATACCGATCCCATAAGTTCGGTCTCGGGTTTTGGAAAACCAGCGAATCCAACCATTTAAGCACCGCCTCGGAGCTTGATTAATCTAACAGTATTTCCTTCACCTGAACGTAAAGTACGTCCAGACACAGAACTTTAAGAGCTAAGCTAGAAGTTTACCCTTTTTTTCTGGCAGTTAAAGCAATAGATGGCCATCAAACTTACATTTTTTTACCTTCTGTAAAGGGAAACTGACATTCGAACGTCCGCGTTTACACATACCACCCAATTTCTGAAAGTTATTTGACATCGCTAGTGTTGGCTCTTGGAGAAAGCATTTATGCCTATTAAGTGAAAATCAAATTCAATGTGGTCGCGTGAAAACAATTTCAGATGCGTAAAGTTAATATGGCTCTTAGCCACCCTGCTACGAAAAGGTTTTTCATTTTTCTTGGATTTGGCGGTACAATCAGGGGGTCATGGTTTATTCGTTAGTAACTGGAAGGTTTTATGTTTAAGAATGAACCGCATTTCGCAACACTTAGGTGTTATCGTGCATCGAAAAAGACGGCTTCTTCAATTGCTATACAATAATATTATTATTACAAAATATAATAAAGTAGGCTAATATAATGGGTTTACATGACAAATATGGAGTATCGGCTTCCGCATTTGCTAAGTCAACTGACTATTCAAAAGGTCCTAATATTTGCCTCAGCAACAATAAAAGGTGCTAGCGAGTATAACTATAATAAAGTCACCTGATGTTTACCATGTATGGGCTAGATATTTTGGAAGTTAGAATATATGGGTTTAATTTTCGAAACATATTTTAGAACAGTTGTGATTACCTAGTTTATTTTATGAAGCATGATAATTATTTTCCTTTTGCCAATTTATCTACAGCTTCGTCCTGAATGCAGATTTGGCATCGAATCTGCACAGTATATATGAAACAAGTATAAAATGGCAGATAACCTCTCAATTATCTTTCTCAAAAATGTAACTCAGTTATTAAATGTTATCAAAAGTTTATCCCAGTTTGTGCCACCTGACCGCTTTTATGAAGGGTTCCGGAATTTTTCACATATTTTATGTCAGTTATTTCCGTACACTTATTTAAGTCCCTGCTGTAAGACCTCCCACCTATTCAAATTAAAGTAGTCCAGTTATACAAAGAACACGAATATGGAACACATTTTACATTTATATTTTATGAAAGCAACATGACAGAGCTCAAGATAAACCCTACTTACTCAAGCATTCCCTCTGTACGTGAAGCAGCTTAGTAATGGAGTGTAATATATTCATAAATTTGCCTTTCATAAGGAACAAGATAAGGGCTTTATCAAAAGATCTTTTTTATCATTAAACGTAAAGGAGAATACATTTAATTGAAAAAACATTGATAAAAAGGACAATTTTCATGTAATAAACGTTTAATTAATCTATTGCAATAATTCAAAAACAATCAAAATCGTTTATCGCACCATTTTAGTTCTACTGCGGTCTTGTTGTTACAGGATTTTTGCAAAGATGAATTGAATACTGTGTCATACAAGAATGACTTGCCTGTAGGTTGCTCAAAAATATGGGAGAATTTTTCACATTCTTTTAAGTATTGTACTTCTACAGTTCCATCGGCATTTATCGCCAGCAGATTGCAATATAACCAGGAAATAAGGTCAAATTTTTTTGAAATCCAAAGTTTTTCATGCGAAATAAAATTTATAAATTACACATGTTGCTTTATATGCTAAAGTATTACAAGCCAACGCAAAATTTTGATTTTGGATAGGACACGTAATGCAAACTCAGCCCACAGAGCGTCCCAAACATTTACAAGAGTAAATAAACGAAAATTATTTAAAGAAAGGCATATTTTGATTTAAAAAATAATATTCAGTTATTTAGAAATACTAATTTTCTAGAAAATCGTTAAATTTTGAAAGCGTTTGAAATCCTGTTAGGAAATTAACCTGAAAAGAAAGTGTTTATTTTTATATTTCTGCCAGAATTTATTCCCTCCAAAGCAATAATACTGGCTGCTGACCATCCTTTATTTGAACATAATCTGTAATTTCCAAAAAGGCAAGTATTCCATCAACAAACGCTCAATCTTCCACAATTAATTTGCAATTCACCCTTACAGTGCATGGTAAGATATCTTTTAAACTTCGATTTTCGAATGATAGAGCATTATCTTGTCATTTCAGAAGCCAGACTTTCTGCTCATACCTAAGTTAGAAAGAAAATGAGCAACAAATAGGTACTTCGGCAACTATTCTAGAGTGTATTTGACCAATATTTGGTGCTGAAGACTAAAAGTAAGCAAAGATAACGACAATGCCATCATGTATAATAATAAAAGTTATTTCTTTTATCTGTGGAAGAAGCATTATCAGTATCTGCCAGGAAATCACACAAAAGGACTAAGTGTTTAAGTTTATTGATTTACGCTCATACAAAATGAATTTTGGGAAAGCCTGTCAGTAATTCACACCAATAAAACGCCTTTTATAGCGACAATTTGATCGACAAGGTTCTCAATTTGCCGGGAGCAGAGCTTATTGCAGACCGCATTCATGGACATGTAGTTTCTTCAGCTCTAACAATGGATGTTTCACTGCGTCTAAGCCTTTTGCCCAGACCGTAATCTGCAAAACTTTAATCAGGTCTGGGGATTCAATACGCTGGAAATGACTGTCGATAGCTGTCGTATATCAAAGGTCCACATAAACGAAAACTCTTGGGCCCGATATTCTACGGTGGTCATTTAACACTCCTGAAAACTTAAAGAAATTCCCATCTGGCAGTTGTTTCTTTGACGTTCCTATCCATGAAATTCCCTTTGATAAAGTCAACTTCCACTAGCGCAGTTTAAAAGCTGATAAATTGCATCGAATTTCCTTGACACTATTGAGAAGCACTTCAGCAAAAAAGGGTTAGCAGGTTCCTCGCTGCCAAATTGCATAAAATTTAATTCCCTTCCACCTCACCGTGGGAGTTTTTAAATGGTATTTTTATTATCTGCACTCATTTACTGCCTCCGCAACAGAGCTAGCTGGACTGAAAGCTGGGGGAAGCCGTCAGTGTGGGTCAAGGCACTTATTCGTCAAACTGGACAGAGTATGCCCTAGCCCATGACATCAGCCCTAAAATGACGTGTGAGGTCACGCCCACGCGAGCGTTTCACGCTGCGTCCAATCACAGCACCAGGTACCAAACAGGCTAAGATATTTAACTGATGCACCGGAGGAAGACATTCATCCGAACGCCACATCAACGCATCTAACACGCTTGAATTTATCACGATGCGTGAAAAGAACTGGCTTGAAAGGTGGCCAACTGATGGGGTGATCAGTCTGTTTCGGTAGCTATTTCTTACTGTTACAGTTTTGGCACTCCTATTAAGGTTGGCTTTGAGTTGTCTTTGTGAGAACTTGGTGCATTAATCACGTGTGTAGTACGCGAAGACGGGCTTTCTCAGCTTTTGGTCATCCTGCCGTCGGAGAGACGATGGTGATGGAAGTTATACTGCTGTTTATTCTTGTGCATTTATATCTCACTATAAGCTAATTCACGCGTTGAAGACCATTCGTTACCCATCACTTCCTAAACATTAACTCACACAACGATGGAAAATTCCTGTTTTTTACACAATTTCCCACCTCAGCACGCATTATTTTCAAAAGCAAATGAGCTTTTTAATTGCAATCTGGTATTTTGGCTTTTGATGATTCCACATTGATAAGCAGTTTTGACTAACGCCATATTACGATGTTTTTTTATTTTAATGAAGTAATTTTATCAGATTTTCAGAGACGCGGTTAAAACAATTGCAATTTTTCCGAATAAGAGAAACTTATTAATGAATTTACGCATAGTAAATGAGGTGCAGAGCGCTTTCTTATTTTAACCATCGAAGTGTTTAAAATAACAATATTGAGTAATAATATATACCTGAACGAAACCTTCTGAAAATAGCGATTTTTAGCTCGTACGCATTGGCCTAGAAAATTGAGCCAATAAATAAACGTTTTTGATCATAGCAGTCGTTGAAGTACTGCCCATTGTATAAAGATGCGAACGAAATTTGTTTTAAAAAACGTAGTACTATTTGTCTAGATATCAAAATGAATTTTCTTTTGACCGTTTAAAGAGGATTTAAGACTATTAAAGACATGGCGACTGAATAAATAGGGGTTGCCACTGTAAAAGAGTGCACCATCAATCTCTTTAAGATATCCATGCAATAGAGGCATTTACAAATCGTAAATAAAATCGCACAAAAATCGTTTTTTTCCTCTGACTTTCTTAAGTCACATTATAGTCTGTAAACAGGCAAGGCAGTGGATAATCAAGGTATTAGACTACTAAGCAATATCATTCCTTCCGAAAATTGAGACTCCGAAATCGGTCGCAAACTTGTTTATAATGGCGTAGTTGCTCTTTTAAAAAATGTTTTGAGTTAGTAGTGCAATACTATCGAGAAAATAACGCGTTGATCATCAAAAACCATGGTGCGGGATAACGCAGCATTTCATACAAAGAAAGATCATTTGCAAACAATATAGTTATTTCATGCAGTAAATACGCCATGACCTTTTTTTCTCAACCTACCTAAAAGGCACTGATAAAGCATTTGAAACGTCAAGAGGGTGATCTCAGGCACTGGAGAGCTAAGATAATTTTAATAATGAATGTTTACCCTCTAAATGAAACGTTTCTGAACTAGTCACCCGATAACAAAACAATAATTTTTTTGAAAAACGGGGTTTTTTATGCAATAACGTTGAGCTTACTTCCATTTCCTTATACGCCATAAGGCTCAAAGTACATAATGACGAAAACAAAGGAGATATAAATAAGTTCGATGTGCTGAAACCCTCTTATTTGAATAGTGATAAGTTATAACTAAAGTGGGGTGGTACGAAAACGATCAGTGCACAGATGTTCAACTTAAATACGGAAACCATATTTCCTGCACATCTTAGTGGGCGGTAAATGTCGTTGAAGTCACGTAGGATGGCTCGCTTTCCGACACTGAAAGTGCATTTGCCTTGAAGTACTGAGATGCGTTGTTAAGCGTCAAAATGTGACCCTTTACCGACAGTGACTGCTCGTGCGCGTATACCGTGAGTGTCAAATTTGACCAATATGTACGAAATATTATCGACACTTTATAAGACCTGAACATGCAGCTAATTTAACCTTGATAAAATATATCCAAGAGTTAAAGGATGATAGAGTTCATGGCATAATTTGTGCGTTATGTCTCTAGCAAACACAGGTGCTACGTATGAATGGGTTTATAAAAACTCATTTATTGGCTCAGAGGTTTTTTGAATAACAATTTATTCCAGTATTTCCTATATGGCAGCTGCAAATAGGACACACAAATACTAACGTCTCTAAGCCAAAAAATGATAATTTAGCCTAAAATTTGAGAGGGTAAATATTTGCCCTTCCTTAGCACCAACATGAACTTCATTCTAAACTTAAGTTTAAAAGCATTTAGCACAAAGCCACGTGCAGTAAGGGCGGCTCCTGTTCCATTGTTCTGCCAGAAGGGACTTCTAAGCAATCCACATCAAAATCAATAAAAGCATTAAGACGTGGAATTATCGTAGACGTGACAAATTCATCTTTGTTACTTATATAAAAGGTTATTAGTTAAAAGTGCGGACAAATTTCCCGAGTTTTTGATTCTCTGTGAGGCGAATTCGAGAATTTCGGATCATGGCTAGGCTCGATAGTTATTATATGTGCTTTCTAGTGAATTATTACGTAGTTAGATACGTGCTTTCCTCCCAAAATAATCCACAGCACGAAATTAGTGGTTTTCATGTCCGGGATTATAGTCCATCTCCGTGCTGTGATTGTGCTTAGTTAATTAGTGTTTCTACACATCCGACTGCTAGTTGGCAGCCTTGGAATATTACGCGGTTATTCCGCTCTAGCTGAGGAATTTCAGATCAAATGTTTTACACAAAACTGCGGGACCAAACGTGGACATGCGTACGCCGAAAAGTTTTATTCCACTTTCACAATTGAACTTCTGAGGTCTTATAAGCCAACTGATCAACGACGTTTGCAATCGACTAATTTACACGATTAGCTTGATTGCTCTGCGGCGATGTTTTTAGAAATTAATTTTTCAAGCATGAAATTATAAACTTTTGGCTTGAAATCTACATTTAACGCACTTCTAGAAATCCTTTAGGAAATTTTTACACTCAGAGGGGTTCAGCAAAGCTGAAGAACGTTCTGAAAGCAGACAATTTGATCGTTGGATCAAGGAGTTTATTACTTTTTCTCCATTAAACTCCATTAGTGACAGATAGGGGATTCAATGTTTGTTTGAATCAGATGTTCCATTTTCCATTTTTTGCCACTTTTTCTCATGATAGGTTTGAGAAAAATTCGAAATGCCAAGTTAAAATATGCCATGTTCCTGTGATCGCCTCTTTTTTTCTGTTCCAATTAAACTTTGGCCGTAAATGTAGTTGTTTTACTTCATGACATAAGATTTGCTTTTCTTCATTTTTTTCTGAACCAGTGTGCTAAACTTTCCAACAAATGCAGCTCATTCTGTGCATTTGCGTCCCAGTGCTCGAGTTCTTCAGAAAATGCCAAAAATGTTTGCTCTTTTCAATAATGTTCTAGTTTTCTCCTTTCATTATCACAACTTGTAGTCCAGTCAGTGACTGGTTGGTGGTGGTGGTTGTGGTGGTGGTGGTGGTGGTGGTGGTGGTTGTGGTGGTGTAGGTGGTGGTGGTGATGGTGTTTATCACCAGATAGACTTTAATCCACGACATGTAAACCACGGATTCCGGGCTGTTTATTGATTTTGGAGAAAATCACGTATCTAACTGCGGAATCATTAACTTGAAAGCACAAAGAATAACAATCGATCCTAGCCAGGATCCGAAATCCTCGAATTCGCATCACCTTTATATAAGTAACAAAGATGAATTAGTCACGTCTACGATAATTTCACGTCTTAATGCTTTTGTTGATTTTGATGTGGATTACTTAGAAAACCCTTACGGCAGCACAAAGGAACAGGAGCCGCCCTTACTGCACGTGTCTTTGTGCTTAATGCTGTTAAATTTAAGTTTAGAATGAAGATTTTGATGTTCATGTTGGTGCTAGGGAAGAGACAAATTTACCCTTTCTCCAATTTAACCCTGAATTATCATTTTTTTGGCTTTGAGACATTACTTTTCGTATGTCCGTTTGGTAGCTCGCAATTTAATCACCGTCCCGCAAATAAGGGGTAATTTGGCTTAGTATTGCCGTACGCGCGCCGATGTATCTCTTACATCTACCTTTGAGCAGGCGCTAACATGTCAACGCATACGTTAATCTGCAATATCTTTAAGCAAATAAGTTACAGATTTGGGCTTTAAAAATTACGGTAAGATTTTGTTCTTAAAAGATAAGATACATATTTATCAATAAGGTATGCACAGAAATATTTCTTTTTGATCAATGGCGCTGAAGATTTCCGTTGGGCTTGAGTTGACGATTTTAGTGCAAACTAAACTGAGGAAGGCTGTTTTCTGTATTAAATCTAACCGTTCAGGGCACTCCTTTCCACAGCGATGCTTACCCGCCTCTTATAACTAACTAGTTGATAACGTTGATCATAACCCTATGACCTGCGATACTCACGAAGCAAGAAATGCAAGATAATTTGTCAAAAATAAATTACTGTGAATGAAAAAGAGAAAGGAGCATTCATTTTGTGGAATAAATCTTGGAAGCTTCAAATATGGATAAACTTACACGCTCGGCAAATGAATTCTATTGTAATCAACGAAAGTCCTTTTTCAAGCTTAATCGTCAAGTTGGTTTAATTGTAAAAAGTAGGGGCGTTGGCAAATTCTGATAGTTCCTTTGACCCAGTTGTGGAAACATTACTGCCGTTGCAGGGATTTCAACTCCTGACAGCAAATAGAAGGCTTTAGTACAGCGTTCAATATGTTGCAGTGGGCTAGTGTGATTTAACTCACGCTACCGGGTTGACCTCGTAGTCCTTGCGGAATTTTTGATTTTGAAGGGCTCCTTGTTCGATCCATAAAGAGGATCTTCAAATACCTTATTAATTGGCGAGCTATAACGCAGTGTGTCATAGGAAAAAACATTTTAGCAAATGAAGTAAGCATATAGTGCTATTTCATAATTTTTAACATTTATGTGGACAATGCCAGCTCATTGAGAGACTAAAGCAGCTGACTGGTGCATCGAATAAGGATCAACTCATGATTCTGGCATGTTTATGGATATTTTCACTTTAACTGTTAGTAGACACTGCCGATGACTAGCGTTTAAACTTCTTATATGCTGAATGATTTTCTGATCTATCCTTTTTGTAATTGGGTTTTGTGTTTTTCAAACAACGGAATTAGGCAGCCACCTGTTGCGGTCAGAGATGGTTATTGAATCGATGTCTTATGATCAGCCGACTTGAGAATATTTTGCAACTTAAGAGCACACGTGTTTCTAAAATTCCTACAGCATGCCAGGAGTAGAATACAATGTGTTACAACAAAAGATTTGCTGATGGCTCATCAGAAGAAAGTTCTGGTGAACGTTGGTAGACCTGCAATATCAATAAGAAAAATATTTGAGCAAAAATGTTTTCCATTGTCCGTTGAATTGCCACTAATTTGGTTGCTTGTGGATGCGTTTTGTCAAAATGCTTTTGTTCTTATCTAAGCATGGTTTACCCTGAAGCGCTCTAAGGGTCTTACGTAGGACTGAAGTGCCTCTAAAACGTATATCTTCCGTAATCCCTGTGGAGGAGAAGTATGCGAAAGCAAAAAATGTGTTTTTTCATATGAACACTATATTCTTCCCAAGAATAAAACACATTTACGGAATTGTTAATTTTGGTGTTTGTTGTCCATTCCGCAATTATAAGGCACTTTGCAGTGGCATGTGTCGCCATTCGCAGGCTATAATTAGCTTTTCAAATAGCTGTCACTTCTGTTAACTACAAAGCAATCGCCTAGTTGTGTTGTATTGTGTATGCACGTTGCTAGATCAGAGACCGTTGCATGGCTTTGAGCAATAGAGAGTGAACCATCCATACATGCGTGCTAGGAGGCGTGGCTTAGTATTTTGACAACTGAAGAGAATATTCGAGCCTCATCACGAGCATGCCGAAGAGCCTGATCTAGTCATTACGGCTCCCTCTTTATTGGTCATTATGAAACTATGACTAATATGAGATCATGAGCACCCTAAAAGAAGCTCCATAATCGTTTATGGTAGGTTTCCGTGTAGGCTACGTGTAGACGCGACGTTTTGTTTTGTCAGCCAATGCACTCCATCTCACCTGGATGCTGTTTTATCAGATGAACAAGTTGAGTGTAGGTAGGTGAGAGTGCGTTAGATGCAGCGTAAGTCTGCTTTATTATAAACAGTTTCGAGCACATGTGGCTTAGTTTAAATCACTTTGTTGGGCAACCGAGAGACCCCATTACCTGCAAAGACACAACTGCCATATCATAGCTAAATTGATTGACAGTTAAGTTTAACTTATGCATTAATCAATCGAACTGATTTAATCGATGCAACGCACGCATTCCAAACTGTATTTCTGGTCAAATTCATCGCTCTGAAGCTAATTTGTGTGACCAAGTGCAGCAGATACCGGTTCTGGCATGGATGTGGACGTAAGCATTCTAATTGTCAGTACAGACGGTCGATCTCAAATCTTGTAACTGCTTATTTACTGACGGGTGCTGTTATCTATGTTTTTCTATAATTGTATTTAAGTGTTCGATTTTGTCTTCTTTCCGCTTATTTACCTCGCTATTTGCGACAATGGTAGCATTTATGTCCACCGTGCGGCTACAGATCGTTCGGTTTGCTTCTTTAGACCATATGCAGTTTCTATATCACTGACAGAATGCCAGTGTAGTGATTTGATATGTGGAGTATACGGTGATGGACACACTGCGGATAGTTTAGCAAAGACTTCTACTTCTACTTCTTCGAGCAACCACCAATTACATATTCAACCCTACATTACTAACAAAGAGCGATGAATTTCCAGAGGGTAAAAAGCAAATACCTAGCAGAAGACTTGTCAATTATCGCCTTCGGACACGAAGCATGTTTGGCCAGTAACGCTGATTACAGCCAACTTCTCTTGAAACTGACAGGTCATTTAATTGGTTAGTTTTAGAGGAGCATTGCTTAAATGCTTTAAGGATAAAAATATGCTTTGAGTAAAGCACTTTAAATGTCCTACGCGAAAAGAAAATGTCGCTTAAAAAGCAAGGGAATTCGAAAATTTCACAAGGTTTGGATTTTTGCACTTTCACTTGTTAGTAAATCCGACGTTGGTGACAAAGCATGCTCATAACATCGACTGCCAGAATCTGGATAAACTTCATTTTGTACTTGTTAACAGTTTTTTTTTTTGTTATTGAAATGACTTTTAGGATGGAGCTGAGGAAAAGTGAGCACAACCATGGATCGGTCTGCCTTGCAGCCTGCCAATGCATGCACTTAGCATTGTCTAGATTAAGAAGGACATCCGTTTAAAGTTTCACCAGATATGGCCCTGCCAACCAACCAAACATATTTCTACATTTCATTTCACAATGAGAAACCTCATTAGTCTAAATAAATGTTCAATATTTTTTTATTTTTCAAGGCAGATTGACGAGAAGTTTCAAAAAACCTTCAAATTAAAACTATCTTTTAACAGTCCAAAATAAAATGAAGATTCCAGAACCATAAAAGCTGTGCTTTCATCTGTGCCTTCGGAAGCCATTGATGAAGAAATAAAAACCACAGAATTCAAAATGGCCCGTCAATTTCCTTTCATTTATTCACAACCGGTTGTGCTCTCCCCAGTGTCAACCTTTAACCATAAGGTCAGTCATGTTTCCTCAGTTTGGTACAGGAGACCTCTCCAAGTTCAGAGTCTCCGGACGTCTGCGCTGATTAATGACTGAAGTCAACAGTCTTGACGCCTCACTATTTGTCCCAGCCTCGTAAAATCAGCCAAATGCTGGTCGCCTTTAGCTTGCTATATAGGATTTGAAAATTTATTTACCAAAAGTACGCACAAGCTTTGTGGAACTGATCAACACGAGCTCTATCCCGAAATTTTTTCCCCAGTAGCTTCCACGAAGTGTAACAGTTACTGATCGATCTCTGTCTGACCTAATCAACTGAGATCACTGTCAACATCTTTCGCCTGCTACTTTTCCTAATTTTTCATTTCGATTATGTTGGTTTTCCATCAAGGTGTGCGAGTATATTTCAAGAGTGCAGTCTGAGCGCTTTTTGGAAGTATCAGTGAACAGACGCACGCGAATGTGCTGACTCTGAAGGCGTAAGATCCAGTCGCATTCTCTGGTCTTCAAAGTGTCAGCCCGTGGTTATGCAGAACTAGCACTGATATTCATCTGACGCTGAAGGATACCAAAGTCGGTGGACGGGACCACCCGTGCGTTTACTGGAAGTGTGCGATATTAGGCACCTGCAACCACAATTTATCAGTTTCTTAAGGAGCAATGCTGAATTTGCCTCCCCTGAAATAACGTGACATTTAGTTTACATTTCCTGTTTGGGTATTAACACCATACACTTCACAGTTGGGTTCTTCAAGTAACATCTGAAAGCGTGCCCTTCGTAGCCTCAGACTGTGACAGAATGACTGTTCAAGCTGTATCAAAAAGACAGGGTCCAGGTTAAATTTGAGTATTTTGAAGCTGAGGTCTAATCCAAGATCCCAATCACGAGGTTTATATTATCATCACTTTTTAATATAATCCTTTACCGGTGACCTGATAACCGCTAGCAGTAATAGTTGCTTTCGCGAATTGTTCAACGGGTGCTCGTCACCTTCCTTATCCGACAAAAGATGACACGACGAACCGATAAGCAAATTGTCTTTTATATTCTCAAAAATCTAAAATTTCTGTCATCACTCCCCTAGCCCCTATAAAAATTCACCTTTCAATGGTCCATGGAGTGCAGCCATCCATCCATGTGTACAAAGGAGTTGGATGGAGCGAACTGATAATCGGTCGAATAACCACCTTGAAGGTTTCTGCCGCCGTTTCCATGGCCTCAACTTTCCCGTATATGAAGTTGTTTTTAATGGGTTTTCTACGACCTGACAGACGATTGTTCTCCCATTATATGCCAACCAGCTCCCTCTCTTTATCCTGTAACTTTTGTTTTTTATGCTTGCAAGAAAGACTGTTATTTCTCTATGTCGTTGTTTGAAGTCCTTACTGATGGGGTTTCAAAGGCTTCGTAAGCATCAAACGGGGTTGAGTCGTGACGGTGCTATCGCAAGCTCATTCTTAGTGTTGTAGCCATAGGCCTTATGATTTGCAAAAACATTTGCCGCACACATCATAAATTGACAAAGAACAGACGCTTCTTTAGCATAATTTTAAAAACCGGGAGCTTTTAGCAAAATCTATGTGTAGAAAATCAGAATTTGCATATAAAGGTTTTTATAAATGTGCTAGAATTACGGGTTTTCCAATTCCGTATTTGCAATAAGTACAGGAAAAAGTGATAGTTTTTTTGTTAAAATGGGATTTCATTTCCACAACTCCTCATGTTAAACGGCAAAACTGCTACTTCAATAAAAGCAAAGTAACAAAAACATTTGCTTTTGTTGTACGAAAAGACGAGGATGACAAATTCTGCCTCATTCGTCATCGTCAGCTAGCCATCGGCAACCCTAGTTTTTGATAATCTGGTAATCTCACCAACATTCTCTAACTACTAAGTAGTCCAACGTTCTACCATTTAACCACAAGTGTTTTGTTTTTTCACTTTTGATCGAATATATTATCAAACGTTGATCGAAGGTTTAACATCAGGTTACGGACAAAGCGCGATTTGTACCATGAGACTTCCTTATTTTGCCCAGAAACTAAGAGTCTATTGGAATCGCACATGTTCAATTATAAATTCAGTTTTTAAAATTCCTTAGAAGGTTTACTAAAGATGATGAATAGTGCTCACTGGTAGCGTTCGTGGAATTAAGACACAGCTGTCACTCTATTTTACTATCAATTTGAAACTCGTCAAAACAGAGCATTGCCCAAACTTTGTTAAATATGATTTAATTTACATTGATTGGAACCATTTCCGTCTACGACAGGTTTGTTAATTTTCTTTGCTTTTGGGTTCATAATAACGGCTTTTGCTGTCGCACCCTGTTATTAAATTGTATAGAACCGGGTAATCGCAAAGCATACGGAGTGAGATTTACCGCAACGGGATAGTTTCAAACATTATTTACGGTCAACTTAGGATGCAAATGGACGTTGGAGAAGCAACCAGACTATTCGACATCCACGCTTTACAGAACAGTTTCGATCATGATGAAAAGGAAATTTTGAGGGGAGACTTGATGAAGGCCTGTCTGCGGACCAAAAGCATAAAATAATGATTGAGGAAATACTGTGTAAAATGCATCTAGTTAGATGAAAAAACTAAACTTTAAGCCTTGTACATCATCAGTGGTCGTGGGAAACATCTGTTAAGATTGAGGCCTGCGTATTTAGCTGACTAAATTTGGGGCCATTAGTGGTTTGTCAGACGGCTTGTCATAAAGTTCAAGCTTTGCCAAAATTTTCACATTCAAAACCATCGTTAAAACACTAATGAAAAACATTATACATCTCCAAATGTGATACAAAGTCAACTTGCTCAGCACACCAAACAAATGACAAATCCGTGCCAACTTTTACGTTAATGGAATCAAGCCTCAGAAATTGTCTTGCTGCAAAGCACGTTCTATCGTTGATTCAAGCACATCGTACCAATTTCAATTTTAAGATCACTTAAACACACCTGAAAACTCACCAGTAATGGGGACACAGCTCTAATATTCCTTCAGTACAATCGCATATTTCAATCGCGCCCAGTCAATTATCGGCGCATTCATTGCTACGCAAATAGAAAACTAACCAGAGGTTTCGTTCAACTACCTACGTGTGGGGTTTAGGTAAGCTCACTGATCTGGTACGTTGCCATTCAGGGTTGATCAAAAATTACTACCTACAACATACCTACTAAGGAACCCTTAAAACTCTCCCCTTATCGCCCTAAATTAATCCCTGAATGCGTCTATTCAATCATGTACACGTCAAGCATAAACAAGCCATCTAACGTTATACATACATTAATCATGCGATTTAGTTTTCCGATGTCATAATGACGAAAAAAATATCGCATATTAATGAGTGCATTGTTCTTATTGGGTTTTGGTGATAAATAATTATGTGGCTTGAGGAACCAGCATCTGTACGATACATAAAAGCCAAGCCACTGCGCTGGCACCCACCCTTCCTCCAAAGTCTTTGCAGGAAAAGAATTTTCATGTTTGGAATTCGCACAGCACCCAAAGCTATTTTGATAAAGAGCGTTATTGTGGAGCTTATGGGAGAGTTCAACTGCCTTTGCAATTAATTAACGCTTATGAATTTGTGTAATGGATATTTCTCACGTTTTCAGGCCTGATGGCTCTTAAGACTAGCTGAACCATTTCTCAATTTTAATTTAACTTTCCGTTGCTTTGCCTCTTCTTGAAATGTTTTTTTTATTAGTGCTCGAAAATATTGTTCATATCATTTCAAAGTTGATTCGTGGATGTGTATGTACTAGTAACGGTTGTCTGGAAAAAGAAAACACTTTCGCTTTTAATTGCCCATCATCTCTACTCTTAATTTTACCACCGGGCAGCGAAAGGACTCTTGATGGTCAGGCAAATGAATATGAAACATTTGCTTTAATACTTCGCAGTAAATAATTTTGCAGCCTAGAGCACGAATACATACACTGGTTTAACATGAACATATACAAACTTCAGGAATATTCTATTAAAGCAAAAACCCGCTACAACAATGTTCTAAAGGGTAATTAGTTTGTCTCTTAGAAAAGCCTGTTAAATTTGTCAGCGGAAGCTACATGCAGTTCTGACCTACTATGAGCTAAAATGCACGTGAAGTTAGGACACCAGCCTACAAAGGAAATTGAAAAAATTTCGTACAATCCGGGGGACAAACGTTTTTAAATATAAACTGTATTTTACATTTTCTTTTGAAATAAAAAACCTTCAAATGCAATTAATCTTCTTTGCTGATTGTTCTAAAAGGTCAGTATGAGATCTTTGATAGAGGGCAGTAAGACAAGAGCGAAGCAGAATTATATCATAGTGCCAAAACATGTTCTCTAACTCTGCCGCAGCCATAGCCATCAACATATGGTCATCCTTATCGATCGGATTAGCGTCTGCGCGTGGTTGAAAAGTCATTTCATCGGTATCTTTGGAATTTAGTTCTTTGCGTTACATGAAACTGTTTTAGCGTAAGTGATCTACGAAGACGTAGCAAAAATCATTCATAAAAAGCGTGAGCTAGAAATGTATAAATTAACCAGCTGTTTCGTTTGTCTTCTCCCCTTAACAGGTTATATAGATAAACAT
Organism: Schistocephalus solidus; assembly: GCA_017591395.1. Classification (NCBI taxonomy): domain Eukaryota; kingdom Metazoa; phylum Platyhelminthes; class Cestoda; order Diphyllobothriidea; family Diphyllobothriidae; genus Schistocephalus; species Schistocephalus solidus. Next base: position 124,091 of record WEDG01006414.1, read on the forward strand.
GCTAATTTTTTTGTAAGAGGACCATTTTACGGACTTAAAACCTAAAAATAGCTTTACAATGTTAAATTTTAATATATTCTAATGATATATAGCGCAAACTATGGTCAGTAATATTGCTGTCCTCTGTAGTCTAGGACTAGTTTCAGATTTCTTGTGGTGATATCTTCATTTTTTATCCGGTGCATTCAGTAGAGAAAGCAATTTGACGCAAATTGGCCTACGCAGATAGTTGAAGACAATAAAGGGCACAGAGGATTAAAATAATTTTATAATGTTTAATTTTTTTGAAATTCACGCTTCTTCTGTCGGAATATCTGTTTAAACTATGAGAAGTGGTCACTGATGATACGCTCATAGACATAAAAAAGGCATTTTGAAACCTAGGAAGATGCTCTTGAACATAATTCCGTGCGTAAACACTGTGATAATGCTGATGAACGCACAACAATATTTCAAAATAAGGTCAACATAAATAAATAGTCGTTTAATTCCTGCAGTTTTAGCTCTATTACACTTTTGATGAAAATTACTGCTCTCGATGCATGTAGTATTTTTTAATTTAATATTCTTTTTTTAAAATGTGACATCAACATTTTAAATTTAACAGGCTTTTCTAAGAAACAAACTATTTACCCTTTAGAACATTGTTGTAGCGGGTTTTTGCTTTAATAGAATATTCCTGAAGTTTGTATATGTTCATGTTAAACCAGTGTATGTATTCGTGCTCTAGGCTGCATAATTTTTTACTGCGAAGTATTAAAGCAAATGTTTCATATTCATTCCCCTGACCATTAAGAGTCCTTTCGCTGCCCGGTGGTAAAATTTAGAGTAGAGATGATGGGCAATTAAAAGCGATAGTGTTTTCTTTTTCCAGACAACCGTTACTAGTACATACACATCCACGAATCAACTTTGAAATGATGTAAACAATATTTTCGAGCAAAAATAAAAAAACATTTCAAGAAGAGGCAAAGAAACGAAAAGTTAAATTAAAATTGAGAAATGGTTCAGCTAGTCTTAAGAGCCATCAGGCCTGAAAACGTGAGAAATATCCATGACACAAAATTCATAAGCGTTAATTAATTGCAAAGGCAGTTGAACTCTCCCATAAGCTCCACAACAACGCTCTTTATCAAAATAGCTTTGGGTGCTGTGCGAATTCCAAACATGAAAATTCTTTTCCTGCAAAGACTTCGGAGGGAGGGTGGGTGCCAGCGCAGTGGCTTGGCTTTTATGTATCGTACAGATGCTGGTTACTCAAGCCACATGATTATTTATCACCAAAACACAATAAGAACAATGCACTCATTAATATGCGATATTTCGTTCATCAATATGACAACGGAAAACTAAATCGCATGATTCATGTATGTATAACGTTAGATGGCTTGTTTATCCTTAACGTGTACATGATTGAGTAGACGCATGCAGGGATTAATTTAGGGCGATTAGGGTAGAGTTTTAATGGTTCCTTAGTAGGTTTGTTGTAGGTAGTAATTTTTGATCAACCCTGAATGGCAACGTACCAGAATAGTGAGCTTACCTAAACCACACACGTAGGTAGGTGAACAGGGCCTCTGGTTAGTTTTCTTTTTGCGTAGCAATGAATGCGCCGATAATTGACTGGGCGCGATTGGAATATGCGCATGCACTGAAGGAATATTAGAGCTGTGTCCACATTGCTGGTGAGTTTTCAGGTGTTTTTTAGTGATCTTACAATTGAAATTGGTACGATGTGCTTGAATCAACGAAAGAACGTGCTTTGCAGCAAGACAATTTCTGAGGATTGATTCCATTAACGTAAAAGTTGGCACGGATTTGTCATTTGTTTTGGTGTGCTGAGCAAGTTGACTTTGTATCACATTTGGAGATGTATAAATTTTTTATTAGTGTTTTAACAATGGTTTTTGAATGTGAAAATTTTGGCAAAGCTTGAAATATATGACAAGCCGTCTGACAAACCACTAATGGCCCGAAATGTCGTCAGCCAAATACGCAGGCCTCAATCTTTACAGATGTTTCCCACGACCACTGATGATGTACAAGGCTTAAAGTTTAGTTTTTTCATCTAACTAGATGCATTTTACACAGTATTTCCTCAATTATTATTTTATGCTTTTGGTCCGCAGACAGGCCTTCATCAAGTCTCCCCTCAAAATTTCCTTTTCATCATAATCGAAACTGTTCTGTAAAGCGTGGATGTCGATTAGTCTGGTTGCTTCTCCAACGTCAATTTGCATCCTAAGTTGACCGTAAATAATGTTTGAAACTATCCCGTTGCGGTAAATCTCACTCCGTATGCTTTGCGATTACCCGGTTCTATACAATTTAATAACAGGGTGCGACAGCAAAAGCCGTTATTATGAACCCAAAAGCAAAGAAAATTAACAAACCTGTCGTAGACGGAAATGGTTCCAATCAATGTAAATTAAATCATATTTAACAAAGTTTGGGCAATGCTCTGTTTTGACGAGTTTCAAATTGATAGTAAAATAGACTGACAGCTGTGTCTTTATTCCACGAACGCTACCAGTGAGCACTATTCATCATCTTCAGTCAACCTTCTAAGGAATTTTAAAAACTTAATTTATAATTAAACATGTGCGATTCCAATAGACTCTTAGTTTCTGGGCAAAATTAGGAAGTCTCATGGTACAAAATCGCGCTATATCCGTAACCTGATGTTAAACCTTCGATCAACGATTGATAATATATTCAGAGAGAGAGAGAGAGAGAGTAACGCTTTATTTTTAAATTAAAATTCCAAAACTTTCAGCAAAAAATGTCCTCCATTCACCGTGAATAAGGTTGGGAACACAAGCCACACAAAAACCGGAAGATCACAAACAAATGGTCAAAGAATGCACATATTAACCTCATGAAGAATCATTCTTGAATGCGTCTCAAAAATATCGACAAAATTAGACTTCTTTCAAAACTGTGCCAGCGTCGTGCGCCGATGACCTCATTTTTGTTGTTTAAAAAAACAAATAAGGTTAAGAATCGGTATAAAATGGGTCAAATAGGCTAACCGACATAGATATAAGAAATTTCACATGCGAATGGAGAGCGGAAAAGATGGCGGCTCAATTTCAAAAGCCCGCCAATCAAGGGAAAAAACGAAACACTTGTGGTTAAATGGTAGAACGTTGGACTACTTAGTAGTTAGAGAATGTTGGTGAGAGTACCAGATTATCAAAAACTAGGGTTGCCGATGGCTAGCTGACGATGACTAATGAGGCAGAAGTTGTCATCCTCGTCTTTTATACAACAAAAGCATAAGACGAATGGCTACATTGGGCTGTGTAGTATTTTGAGTATCCCAGGTGACATTATAATTCTGGGAGTAAGAGTATAAATTAACCCGGAAATCCCAAAAATAAATTTCTTACTGCCATTGTTTTTTAAAATCATTTAAGCCTAGTTTAAAGTAAAGGCACAGTTTCTTGTTATATCATGATAAAAAAATTATTTCGATGTTCGCACAATTTATTTCGAATATCCTAATTTTGGAGCATTCACAGACGACTAATAACGGTCAAAAGAAGTTAATTATACTATGAAATGTATATTTTTTTAACTGCGAGCATCCAAAAGGGCAAACATTACTTTGCAATTCTACCCCGTGCCATTAATTTTGCAGTCCAATTTTTTTCAAAAGAGTGAGAATCAAATTTTAATTCGTGCCCTATTGTCCACGGATGTCGGGCACCTTTGAGAAAAAAGTGTTTTTCATTAGTGGTTTTCGCCTTTAAGTTTCAGAATATTCTCAAATCATTTCCAAGTGTAATTCCTATTAATGAAATGCATACACTTTAATGATACTTGTCAGTTTGCTGGAAGGTGTAAATTCGCGAACATTTTCGAATAGCTAACATTTAATTGACTATTTTATAAACATGGATAGCGTAACGTTGCAAAGAATAAGAAAACCTTTGGGGAATTGTTTTTATATATTTTGTTTCAAACTTTCCAATAAACGGCAAACAAATTCCGTATCAGCTATCAAAATTGACGACCACGCCCATGGAACTGACATTTGTATAGTCTCTGCCAGCTATCCGACAATGGAAAATGTGGGTTCAGCTTGAGATTAGACAGGTAAAATAACTGCGTGCAGTTAACATGCGCAAACACTGACCTTTTTCCGTATTTTAGGGTCAATGTTAACTACATTTGTTCGGTTGAATAGAGCTCATTCAGTCTTTTATGTGGGTGATGGGAACTGCCAATATCCCACATCTTGAGGATAGTGAAACACGATCTTTGGTGGCTATCGACGAAACATTTTCCAGACAGCAGAGAGATGTTGCAGGCATTTTAGGAGGGTGAGAAAATCAAGGCGCAAAAACTCTGGTTTTCGACAAATCATAACGCGGTTTGTAAACACGTTGCCCTCGGTGGCAGTCCACTTTAGCGCTTTCGCACACAATTCATTGCGTGTGTACTTGCCCACCTCCCTCCCTACCTCCCCAACTGACAGTTTCGTTGCGTGCATCCGACAAACAGAACTGCCCTGCTCTCACACCAGCCGGTTCGTGATCTGACCTGCAGGGAGTCATGCTCCGAGCCATGTCACGTTGAATCGGAGGGTGTTTAGAGCTTTCATTCCAGACTGAACATTTGCATATCTATCAGACTGAAGAGCGCGGTGGTGAAGATGGGGGAACGCTCCGGCATGCTGCCCGGAATAAAAACAAAACGAAAAATAACTATCACGTTACGTAGACCACATGCGCCTTCGAACGGATTTATTATTAAAATGGGACGCTTATTTAGAGCATATTTTTGATGCTCAAGAGTACACGATTTTGCTAACTGTCTATAGTTTCGAGAAGAAGTAGACACGATCACTGGGACAAGAATCTTATTCGTCTGACGTTTTGGATTCACGCTCGAACCCACCATTACAGACTGCATCTGATACGTGTGATTCGTACACAGAGAGATGTAGTATTTACAGGATGCATAAATATGACAATTTATGGCTTAATGCCGGCTTGCAAGTCGCTACTTGCTGAAATTTCATCCTCCATGTTAAATGTTGGCGGGAGGATTGCCCAACCACCTGGCTCACCGGCAATGGCATTGGAAAATGCGTTCACCTGAGTGCTTTCTGAGCGTCTGATTGCTTAGACATAGCTTTGGATGGCTTTGGGGATGACATTGCACTGGTCACAGGCAGGGAGCCGGTAAATTGTAATTCAAGCAACTCATGGCTCACGAGATTGTCACCTCAAGAGATAATTTCGACCTCCTCGAACTTCAATGTGTATCAAGGTTTCGCTGAATGAGCAACAACTTGGAACTTGGCTACGGCCTGTTCGGCAATTCGCATCCGCGGCAGTCTAAAAGTTTCTCCGACATAGTTGCTTGGCCCGTAACTGCACCGGATCCGATAATGGACTCCAAATGTTTCTTTTCCTGGCAGCGGTTTTTTGGTTTCATTATCTGACGCCTAATTTTTATCTAGAGTTTTGATGTCAGTGAAAAAATCTAGGGAAGTTGATAGGGACATTTTTCTCGTCAGTTTCTCTGTGGGAAGAACGGCAGCTGCAATGTCAAATGGTACGTAATATCACGCCTTGGAGAACAAACCTGTTTTGACCAATCCCAGTTCGGGCAGTCGAATATTTGTTCCTCTCTGTGTTTATTCGATGTGTCTGGTAGTTGGAACTAACAAAGAGGGAAGAGTTTTAACGCCAAGACAAAAACGCAGCAGGGGTCGGTAAAAAAAGGCTAATTAATCCATCGTTTGGACGTTTTTTACTTCGGGTGGAAAGATGTGCTGACGCTCGGATTGTAGCTTGCTATGGAAATCGCTTGTTTTTAGCTACCCAAACACTTTTTGATGAAGCTTAAGAGTGATAATGTGAATCAATGCAGCTCGGGCAGGCTTTTTCACTGTTCGCTGCGCCGTAGACAGATGCAGGACGCAACGGCAAGGTCACTCGGGAAATAGTCTGACTAACTTTGAAAGCCGAAAACGGAGAACAAGAATTAACCCGTTGTAATACAATTTTTAGACTCTGAACAACCTGGGTAATAAGTCCCCGTTTTATGCTTGCAAACAGATGGTGTGCTAGTGTCAACCTCTATTACTAAGACAATAAACCTGAGCGTGGATAACCCAACATTGTTAAGATGATGCATCATTGCTTAAGTCACAACTTCATTATTTAAGGTTGATCCCACCATCTTTTATCTTCTGAAAGTGTATCCTTTAGTTTTTAATCCCAACGACCCTTCGTTCCAGGGATTACTAGTTTGTTCTCCCTGATTCGGGGTTTATGGTCAACATTTTAGGGGCATAAGAGAAGACATTGACAGGCAGTCTCGTAAACCGGGATCTGATGCACACAAAGAGATGAATTCGCATCCCCTGACACTTCTCCTGAAGCAGACGGGCGGTGAAGAGTACATTGGTGGTGATGCGATAACGGCGGAATGTAAACTAGCTTCCCGGCAGGAGTCATTGTTCCAGATGCCGGTTCAGACGAATGAGGGGAAGGTGGTCAAAGATTTCTACGGTGATTTTGGACAGCGAGATTACCTTGTGGTGGTAACAGCGTTCGCAGTTCCTTTTTCTCGTGGAGATGGACGATTTTGACGTCCTTGAAATCCTGTGAAACCCGTCTTGGCGCCACATCTCCTGGAAGAGCGCTGTGAGGTGATTCATAAATTAAACGTCGCCGTGCTTGGAAATTTTAGCATAGATCGCGTCTGATCCGGGTGATTTACCGCTGTAGAGTTACCGGACGGCGCTTATGCTTTCTTCGAGAGATAGCAGGAGATTAAGTTTGGTGGTGGTCTCCACTTGAGGAAGTCGGTCGACGGCAGCATCGGAGATAATAAAGGGGCTTTTGTGGACACTTTTGAAGCTCTCGGCCCAGCGCTTTAAAATTTGCGTCTTCTCAGTCAGTAGTAGGGTTCCCTCAGCGCTGAGAAGAGGGGCGGTTCCTTTGACTGTGGGATCATTGACAGCCTTGATCACAATGAAGAATTTCTTTCATTCGTTGTGGTTATCGTACCCTTGGATCTTCTTCGGATTGCAAGCTATCTATCAATCCACAGCCGTTGTTCTACAAGGCGGTGGCACATGACATGAACAGCCGAACACGCAGCAGTAGTGCGGAGAAATGACGCCAATTCTCAAGTCGTGGCTCATTCGGTAAGACCCGGTCACGCATTCAAATTCGACAAGACCGAAATTCTCGTGAGAGGTGGCAATCGTGTGAGCTGTGCATTGCTTAAATCATGGTTTTCTGGCTCTCTATATATTGACAAGTGCAATGACTTCCCGAATCTATATTCAGTGCTGAAATGCAGGTTGGCCAAAGCAATCAGCTACTCCGGGAGGGTGCAGGAGAACATATATTCCAACGCCAGTCGCGGTGAACCGGGTCGTCGAGCCATCATCACGTCAACCTCCAATGTGAGTGATGGGTTTCCGCAGATAACGACCTGCATGCCAGCTATCAAGCCATCCGTGCAATAGAGGATAACCATCCTCGAGGAAATTAGTGCCGCTAATTGAACTTGGTATACAGTAGCATAGTGACTGCATCCTTTAAAACCTGCAACTCATTGCAGACGAATTACCCCATGTCTGAGGCTGTCTCTGACGCGGTGTTCGAGTTGGAATCTGAAACGTCGTGCGAATAAACTTTTTGTCGCAGCGACCGCGTCTCTTTCTTCTCAGAAAATGTAAAGGGTGAATATCAGAATCAGATTTTCACTTTTCTGAGCTTTCTATCTCCGATGCCTATTCACATTTTAGAGGGCGGTAGCAGCCATACGGACAGTATTCATGGTATATTGGACGTGCAGGTGGGCTGGATGTCTTCTGATCAACGCTTCCAACTCCAGACTTGGCGGGTTAAACATTGTGTGTTGCCGGACTAGACTGCGTAGGAGAAATGTTTGTATAAGTAATCTCCCCGTCACATAGCCTAATTTGCGACGCGTCTATCTTTTGCTTTGCTTGTTTCTCGCGATAAATGGTGACCATGGAAACAGTAAAGGTGATAGTTCCTCGACTAATGTAAGCAAGGTGTTGCTAAACAATTTCAAAATATCAGGCTACCAAGTAGATCTGCCAAGAAAACACGAATGAGAATCTGAAATTCCAAACATTGTCCCCTACTTTTTAAGACGCAATCGGCACAAGTATCGGGAGAGTACTTTTGCCTGCACATCGATTCGTCTGTGGACTTACCCCTGGAAAGTAGCCTGGCATAGTCTTCTGTGTAGTGGACCGTAGAGATTTTACTTTGAAAAATAGCTAGACACATCCTAGTGCTCGGACGCATTTTCAGTTTCTCGGCTTCGAAGAACAAGCAGCCCTTGCCTCTCTAAGTCAAGGACAATCTTGCTCAATATGGCATATCAACTTACAGACATATCACCGCTCAATAATATTCAGACATGGAATGTTACTATCTGCTTAGCCAAATTGTCGTATGATTATTGTTGTGTAAACTACGTAGGCAGCAACTTTTTATAACTGATTCCTCGTTACATAGCTTATTTTTTAAAGTTTATTCGGCTTCTTTGGCCCTTTCCGGGTCACATGATTAGTAGTGACCACGAGGATAATATAGACGATAGCTCTTCAACCAATAGGAGCCAGTGGCTGACAAATTAATTTCACAATACCCAGGCCTTCAAGTATCACCCAAAAAAACACGAATGAGAAGCTGGCTTTGTAAACACTGTATCTCTAATTCTTCTGAGGCAGGTAAAACTATTACCAGAAGAGGAGTTTCACTTGCACACTGATCTTAGTGCTTCATCTAAACCATTAACTGAGCAACCCCTGAAACTTAAATCTAGTATAGTATATCATATAGTGGAATTTACTAACAATCCCACGCAAAAAAATTGAGAGCGGAGGGATACAGTATTATCCGTAATTTCTAGCATGTCCTGGAGTTCGGGTACATATTCACTTTCTATACTTCAGAGGACAAGGCAGTCCTTGCTGTTCTTATACCAAGAAAATCTTACTCACTGTGACATATCAACCTGTAGGTATATCATCGCACGATTATATTAGGGCATGTAGAGTAACTAATTGATTGGCTAAACTTTCCTCTGATTATTGTTGGTCTTTCAATGTATCATATCTGATGACGTAATCACATGCCGATTTGAGGACTCAAGCAAAGAAGCATCCGTTTCTGGCATTCGTCTGGTATATATTTGCATCTATCATGCAAGCAACTTGCTGCATGCAGACTGTTGGTTGATTTGCATGCAACGGTCATTGACTGTCTGCATGTCCGACAACGCTGCGCTTTGGCTTGTTATGAAGCTAACATAAGAGCAACCATGTCTGAACGAGACCACGCAGATTTGAGTAGAATAGGAGTAGATTAGTAGACTCCTTTAAATTAGAAATGGCATTCTTCCCCGGGCAATCAGGAATTTGCACAGTCAAGTGATACAGTTGCCCTGAAATGCACTCATTCTGACAGGAGACCTTCGCGATAGCACAAGCAGGGACATTCACGCGCATGGCTGCCATAACTAGCTGACATAATGACTTCAGATTATTGGCCATCCATCATTGTCCACGGGTATTTCGATCGTCAATTTCAATTAGATCTACCCTGTGCATCATGGGGACATTGGTACAGAGACGGTGACTTGTGCTGCATCTAACGCATTCTCGGCTCCCTTATGCACCTTCAGTAAAATCCCTATCTCATAAAATTTCAATCGAAATTCTAAAACATGTTTTCGATTCAAACAAATCCCTTAAGTATTGTTTTTGTACTGATTATAATGCGGCCCAATCTCAAGATGTTTCAGCCACAGTAGGATGCCGGCCATTGAAGAAGTTTCTTCCTGACCGCTTGCAGAACGTTTACTCTATAAAAAATAGCCACCAAGTTAGCATGCTATCTTATCATTAATGTTTTACGCTCATAAAAATTCAAATCTATTTTAATGTAAGCACGCACACAAATTTTCTTTCTTTTACGCATTTGATAAAAAAATACATTCTTTTCAAATTCTACACTTGAAGGAATGGTATCTTTAAGATTATAAAAAAATGGTCAATTGCCGAATAATTCACGGTTTCAAAACTATATGCTGCATACATTTTCTGTAAGGAAAATCACCAATGTCTCTACGGTATGAATAAGAGATCGCACATTTCTCATAAAATGCTGTAATGGATTTTGCTCATGTTGTATACATTGTAGGCGATAGTGATAAATTAATGGATATGATTTTTTATTGTTGAAAATTTCAAGATCTTTTAAAATCTCATAATAAGAAACTTTTATATTACAAAAAGTTACTCTTTTTTATGTATTAAGGTGAAGAAGACCTAATTTTCGATCAAATTAGTACAAGAAATAATGCTTTTGTATGAGTTTTCTGTAAGATATATTTTAATTATAAAGAGCATTGAAAATCAGTGAAAAAATTGCATGATACAAAAGTAGTCAGTTTTTAAAGAGCATATATTTTCGAACAGTTAGAAAGCAAATTGTTCAAAAGCGGGCATCCTACTGTGACCGTACTTAATTGCTTTGTTTTAATCACAAACATATTTCAGAATTTCGGTTGACATATTATGAATCAGGAAATCTACTGCTTTATGACAGATTCCTCAATACCGGAGTTAGATTGCACGGTGTGAACCTGCGCGCAAAAGACTAGGATTTAACATAATGGGATGGCTGGGATCTCCCCTGAGGATAGGTCCCATTTGGAAGGACCCATTTCAGTCGGACCTTCAATCCATACTTTAGCCACTCTACACGAACACACTTTAGGCTGCATTTGAGGTCCGAATTGTCCCGTCAGTTGACAGCCCTCTAAGGCACGCCCTTAAGCGAAATAGGCGCCGAGGCAGTCGACTGCACTCTCTGTCAACTGTGTAGCGAATGGGTGTAGGTGATGAAAGGGGCTAGCCAGATGAGTATTGCCGTCAGCCAGTCATGCCCGACCCCAGGTGGTGTACCAGCCGAGGATCGAAAACGTGACCCTTTGACCAGAATTCCAACGCTCGAACGATTGAGTCACGGGCTCTTTTTCTTGCCGGTTTAGATCAGGAATTTTGACTTGAATTCGTTGATGAACGCTCACCATGGCTAGACAGTTTTATGGTCAAACGTCCTATCAGCCCTAAGACCGGTGAAGCCAGAACCGCCTCGGGGAGAGTCGTGTGCCAACAGCTCGGCTCGTTCCAGTTGGTGGACCATTGTGCATCCTTTCAGCAGAGGGTATGTAATATCACGCAGCAGGACCATTTTCGGTGTCGGTTTCAGGGAAATGGGAAGGTCTGCTGAATTTGGTGCCGCAAAGAATACTGATAGTGAGAAAAAAATACTAGCTGGATTCTGTGTGTGTTCATCTGTTTCCTTGTATTCTTCCAGGGAGCTCTGGTTTAAAAACGACTCACACAGTGGAGGGCTTTTGTTCTGCTGTGGGAGTCGAGGGATTCAGGAACCTTCATCCTGGGCAGAAAATTACGGTGTGCAATTCTGCCGCTTCTTTGACTGGCTTAATCTATTTAAGCACACTTTGTGTGACTCTTTGTGTCCTTAAACACTCAGTGCTTCCAACTGGAAACATCATATAAATCAGGTTGTAAACTAAACTGATAGGAAATAAAATTCCGAAATAATTTCTACAGCGCGGACTTACTTAAGGGCATGCTGACCACTGTTGATAATTAGGCTCAAAGACGAAAATAACTCAAGTCGGAACTAGTATTTCCGACTGAAATCAGAAACCGAATAAGTTTAGGACAGTTCTACAGGTTCCACCGTGTGCTCCACAGCAAGATGATGCAAGGAAGGTGATTGGGCGCTAGATTATAGTGAGAGCAGACTTGCACTGGACCCACCACACTCTCACTGCTACTCCCCCACCTGAGCTCGGTTTCAGGGCAGAGGGAAGAGATGGCGGCGGCGGCGGCGGCGGCTAACGCACTGTGGTTCGCTACAAACAAGAGACGGCTTTGCCCCCGGCTAGGTGGCAGTACCATAAAGGTCAGTTAGACTCTCTGTATGGGGGACCGAGTTATCCCGTCAGCTGGCAGTCTTTTAAACCATGGCGTTTAGCGCATCGTGATAGATTCAAGCGTGAAAGATTGTTTATAGTGAGGAAAATGCGCTGAGCTGTCGACCTCACTCTCTCCCCTCCCTCCCGCCAGCATCCGATCACAGTCCGAGACGGTCAGTTACCTGAGTGGGCACAGTGGCTGACCCCGCTGGTGACTCCGTCTTCGCGCGTCATGGCACTGCCTGCTTCCCTCGATACCCACACCAGGATTACCAAAATGACTGGGTACCTAGGTGACTCTGCCGTATGTCTCCCAGTAAACTGGTCAGCCCCTCAACACATAACACACACTGGGCTGATGGCCTGGCCTGCTTTAAATGGTCAGTTGGCAACCATTCAAGCCACGAATTTTTATAAATGGTGATCGCTTCAATTGCATCAGTTTTAAACTATGGTGGTGTTTGGCGTGATGTGGCCGTGTTATTGGATGTAGTTTGCGTTCATGTGATCTAGCCTGCGGTCGTTTACCGCATGTGTCCGAGGGGGTCCGTGACGTGTGTGAATTTGCGAGGTCAGTGTGCGTAGTGGAGTCTGGGGTGGCACCGGTATACCGTAGCCCTGCGGTATTAGTTCACCAGTCTCCATGCGATGGAATGGCAGGTGACCGACAAGGCTGATGTGCGAGGTGTAGGTGCGGTTGCAGTGTGGACAGGTTGCGACCGGACCCACATCACTGGTGTTGACGGTGGTGGGGTAGATGTTTGATTGTTTTATGTTGTAGGTGGGGCAGGAGCCGTTACTGCTGATTTTGAGGCGGGGATGCTGACAGAGGAGGGCAATGGAGGAGCGGAGGAACACCATTAAGGTTGTTTATCGATAAAAGGGGTGGAGCAGATGTTAGATGTATAAGTTGGTTTTGATTCGTGCCCGGAATGTTCTTTGAAAGCTTGAGCATGTTGGGGGCGGTTGAGTGTTGGGGTTGCGAGGCGGGCGCGATTGCGATATACGAGCTTCGCGTTTGGTTTTGACAGTGATTATGCGGTTGGATTAGTAGAGCTCTGCTTCTGTCTGCGCTGTTCTCCTCCAGGCCATTCAGTTTCGGGTAAGGTTCCTTTCAGTTGCTCCAAGGAAATCTTCGGAGTGTCTTTGTATCGTCGCGATTGGCACTCTTATCGACTGGAGCCCTTGGTGATATCTTCATAGAAGATTCGTTTGGGTGGTCGCTGGTCGTCCACCCTAACGAGACGGCCGCTCCAGCGCAATTGCAGCTGTCTCAGCAGGGCGTGGATGCTAAGGAGGCCTGTTATTTCCAGCACTTCTGTGTCCTGGATCCTGCCTGGTTCTCTCTGCTTTAGAATCCGCCGGGAATGTTGAGATGGAAGGGGGTGTCGCTTCCGCACTTGTTTCTGGTACACAGTCCGCGTCTCCGCACCGTATTTCAGCGTCAGTAAGATGATAGCTTTGGACATCTTGAGGTAGGTGTTGATGTGGACGAGGTTCTGTAGGGGACCGAAGGCTTGGCTGATTTTGGAGATCCGGTGCGCCATCTCATCATCAGTTTTGGTGCTTCGGGAGGGGTTGCTGCTGTGGCAGCTGCTCCTACGGCGTCCAGGTCGTCCCTTCATACAGCAGCGTCAGCATGATAATAATTTGACCAGCTTGAGCGCTGATACAGGCAACGGGCGAACTACGTATTTCGTCAAAACACTTAATGGCAAACTATGCTTCTGTTCAATACGTGATGTGCCCGTTTCAGTTCAAATAGTTTGCAGTCGCACGAAATTTACTGAAGCCTTTTTTCCTACTCATTTAGCCTTCCTTAGCTAGTCAGCAGCAGGTGCGTTGAGAAACTTTGCCTAGGACATGGCGAATGCATGCAATCTCGAAAAGTAAATAAAAATTGCACAAGTTAGTGGTGCTTCAAGCTAATAACTGTAACCCATTACTTTTAAATCAAAGAATTCCGTAGCTTCAGGTGCAGAAATTAATGTTCACTGAAAGTAGAAAATTAAATAAAGTTATAGTTTAACATCAACGGCAATCGACGCATTACCTACTTAATATGAAAGGTGCTTAAAATTTGTTCCTTGTCTTTCAAAAATTGAACAGTTGCTAATGACCTAAATGCCTTGCAGTTATTTAACTTCCATTTTTCAATATCTGCTGTGCTTCGAAACTGTTATGGCCGGAACTGAGGGAATTTTCGGATGTCAACTCAATTGAAAGAACTCCTCTACAAAATAGGCTTGCGTGGCAGCAGTTGACTAACTCTTTGTTCCCCCTTCACCCTCGGCTTTTTTCTCGGTCTGCCGATAATGGAAAACGTTGTATACGTTTTACTGAACAACGAACCATACTATCGCATGTTGATGAAAACGCAGACTCCTAAAACCCGCATTTTTTACGCAAGTGAGACCCTCAAGTGGTTTTTTTTCACTGTCACCAATGGTCTTCTTTCCAAGGTCAGTGGCTGCATTTAAAAACATTTTTTTTTCATTTCTGTGATCTAAACAGCTGTCGGGCCGAATATTGTGTCTTGTGTAAGTTTTATTCTTTCCAAGGACAACCACTTAGCACCGTCTAATCAACATGTTTTTCGTATAACAGAAGATTTTTCCACGGTGAGAATCACTCCTGCCTCTGAATGTTGAGTAAATATCGTCTTTCATTTTATCATCCAACGGCCTGCTCATCCACTCCCTCGAGAACTCTACAACTGGTAAATAGGCTCAAGCGTTGTTCATTAAACGTCAACAACGCAATATGCAACTTAACTAGGGAAAAACGGTTAGGTCAGCGTGTAATATGCGACTTTACTACATGCCAACGTAACCCTCACTCCATCCATTGTGTTTCGTTGTGGTCATACAATAATTCCTTGGCCGTAGGGGAAGGAACTCTCCAAGCGGCGGCGATTAGGACACCGGATTACTTTGAAAACTCGTCAGTTTTATTCGGTTATGAAAGATCGCGCCGAGGTGGCCTCATTCTTTCTCCCGTCTGGGGTCCGTAGAAGAGTGGAGCAGGTCGGCTAGGAATGATATTGTGCACGCGGAGGAGGATTAGGATGAGGAGGAGGAGGAGGAGGAGGAGGAGGAGGAGGGGGAGGAGGGGGAGACTGCAGCGGATACAGTGGAATTCTAACATCACTATAAACTTAACCACGCACCAGTTACTGTCCCTCCATCACAGTTTATTTCGTCGGAGCCGACGGTCAGATAGTCAACTTTACCCTTATCCCTCCGTTTCAGCTTAGCCAATAAATTATATCCTCTTCTTAAGACGTGCTTGCTCTTGTCTGTTGTTGTTGTAGCTGCTGTTACTGCTGCTATTGGTCTGAATTAGTTCTGGTTGGCAGATAACATAGGGCATCGAATCTTCAAAACTGTCAAGTTTCCTAATAAATGGAATCTCTATAATAACGCCAAACCCCCTCTCCCACGTTTTCGTTAATTGCTGCGAAAGCATCTAGTGTACGCTGGTGGGGCTTCCGTCACATCATCTACTTTGGCGTATCAGCCAAATCCATCGTAACCATAACATTAAACCGAACCTTAGCATTAACCATAATCTAACTGGAGATTAGCGGAGGGCCCCGGCAATAAGGGCGTTACAGCGTCACGTCCGACGGAGGAAATATATGCACTTAGAGTGAATACTTATTCCGGTGTCTAACAGTGTAACCAATGGTACCCAGCACACTTTACAACCAACCGGAAAGGCGCTTAGTAAATAACATGCCGAGCGTGTCTGTTTGTATACTTAGGACAAAAATCCTAATTATTTTACATTACACGAAAATTCCTTGACCTTCCTTAACCAAACGCTTATTAAGAAGCCTGTATATCATTCTAATTTGCGTCAACATGACTGGTGCTTCAGGCGTATAATTATAAATAGCGGCCCCATTAACTATTTCAAGTGTTCTTGTATGAAGTTACACGTACAGCTACAGCTGCTTAAAGTTCAGAAGACTAGTAGAGACCAAGTCCTCAAATACTTCGGTTAGGGGAAGACAGATTGATGACAGTGAATGAGCCAGAAAAGAGCATTCAGCTCCCCTCGTCGGCAATACTTCCAATTATTGCCCACTCATCATTATTTGACCGACTTGCAGTGTTCCAGACCGGAAGTTCAGGGCTAAACGGAACCACGACAGTCCTATGACACAGACTGGGTATCGTGATCTACCCATATTACCTAGAAAGGGCCTAAGGGGAACCGACAGGTCGCAAGTGAATGACCAGATATCCGGAAACCGGTTTATGTGCCAGACTGTGATAATTTGATCGGCAGTAGCGACACTTCGACCGTCGTTTACAAGTATGTTTATCAAGTGCTTCACAGCAGGGACACTGGCTTGCGCGTGAATTACTTTACAATGATAGTAGACTTGCGCGGAACGTACAGCTCAAAACCTGGTTTGAAAAATTTCGTCAGGACATGGAAGATGTTCTCGGCCCCTCTGTATTCGGCCTCCCTCGTTGGCAAGGATAATAGATTAAGCTGTCAAGCTGGCTACCGCATATAGTCACGCGTGGAGAGGCACAATCCAGGCTATTGTGGTGGCCGGTTAGGTCCAGCAGGATTGCAGCCGCAACGACTACAAGTAGCAAGTACGTGCTTCAGCTATAGCAGATGGCGTTTAACTATCGGTTACGGGACTCAATTGACCTGCTGTGCCTTGGGCCTCACTCTCGAGCACCGCCAGCAGCCGCACAGCGGCCAGTTAAATGGGCCAAATGACATTAGTAACAAAGACAAATGAGATCTGAATAGCCACTTCTGGGTTATTTGCCGTCATCAGCCAGTTCTACCCAATCCCAGGTGTGGATCACCTGAAATTCGAACCCGCGACCTTTGGTCATCGAGTGCAACACAACTATTGTAGGATTGTGTATGAGTACCTGATGACGGATAGTACGGCAGAAATTGCCCTTCCTGTCACCTTGTCTTTGTTGGTACCATCTTATCTATATATACTACTAGTCCCAAGGTGACTACGTGTGAAGGCTTTAGATTGAGCCCCAGAGCACAACGGGACGATTATGTTCCGTAAACAGATCGGTTAGCACCACAATGTATTCTATATATATATATATATATATGTTAATAATGTGGAACCGACAAAGACAAGGGAGACCGGAATGGCCATTTCTGGCTTATTAGCCAATTGGTTCACCGATCTCCGGACTGATTGCCAAGGCGGTTCTAAAATGGTCGTAATCAGTGATCTTCCATTTCCATAGACCGAAATTGCAGATTCAGTATGGGGATAACACCTTCGTCGTCACCGAACGGGATCAGAGGCTCACGTTCAAAGAACGTCTCAACAGCATCTTCCCGGACATACAATTTACCAGCTTGCCCTCCTTAACGTCCTCGTCTGTGGCAGAGATTGTGGTGGCCTACAGACCAGTGTTCAGGTAAACGGCAAATACGATGCAAATACTGAACTTCAAAAGCAACCACCCAATCAGCCACAAACTCAGTTGCGTAAGGACGCTACATCGGCGTGTTGAGACGCACTGCAGTGAACAGGAAGACAAGGTTGCCGAATAACAATATATTCAACGGGTGTTCAGAGAAAATGGGTACCCGCGCAACTTCGTTAACCGGTGCATGGGCAAACGAGACGAGCGCCAAAATCGCACTGAACCTAAATATTGGCGAGCGATTCCATGCGTAAAAAAACGCCTCGGAGGACGTCACCTGCCTTCTTACACCAGCTAGAGTTGGAGTCACACACAAAGCGGAGGCCACCATTCGGCGTCAGGTAATTAAACCAAAGCATCCAATGTCTTTGATGCTGGGTTCGAGTTGGAATCCGAAACGTCTGGCGAATAAAGCTCTTGTCCCAACGATCGCGTCTACTTCTTTTAAATGGTAGAACTGCTGGGTAACAACTTGGAGCAGTCTGGTACCTCAGAACGTTCCAGTTTAACTGGCATATTCGTCAACTGGGTCGTTGTGTTGTATGGCCCGTATACAGGCAAGGGTCGTCATGACATGGCATCTGGAAAATTGTACGAGATTTGTGGTCTGTATCCAGCTAGTGTTTCATCTGCTTGGTTCTTGTTCGCATGGTAGCTGGCGAACAGTGGGAGTATGCTCATGACAAACTCAACTGTGCCGGTTTGAAAGTCCAGAAAAATATGTTTCCTGCACAGGAGATCGTATGCTCGCCGTTTTGACCTCATAAACCTGAAAATATCCTAAAATCAACTGACTTTTGGCTACCCATACCCTCCCATTCTTACATTATTCCTCAAAAGCACCTTTTAATACGAGTAGTTTTAAATTGTGTCAGTTTACCGTCGTTGAATATCCTCCGATATCTCGGTGACACCTACAGTCTCATCTTTCTTGGTTTCTTTACAGCGATTTACCTGTAGATAAAAATATGAAAATGCGTATGAGAACCTCTTTCTGGTACACAACCGTGGATTTAGCGTTTTGCTGATTAAGGCAATTTTCCTTATGCTTATAATTATCCTACTCATGAATACCATGCGTCAACGTTGATCCCGTTTGGACTCTATCCTACAAGTGTCCCTCTCAATGTTCTATGAATTGAATTAAAGGTGTTTACCAGAGAATAAAATGACAAGCTCCAGGCTGGGGAGAATTTGTATGAATACGACAGACTTGGTATAACCCGGAGAAATGATCGATTAATTTAATAGGATTTTTGTTTACGTAGGCACATAATGCCTGAACTCAATCGTATGAATGGGATCTACTGAAACGATGGCCGTTTCCAGACAGAGGGACAGTGAATTCCTCTCAAGCCCTTCAAGTGCAACATGAAATGGGAAAGAAAAGGGCAGGAAGTGATTCTCAATGTTTTTCGGACAGTTCTGCTGGGGCGGGGGACGGAGGAACAACTGAAATTGTGAGTCCGCAGGATTTTGCTGATTAAGAAATCTCATGCATTAACCTACGGTGGTGCGCTGCCTTAACGACCAAGTTCCCATCTCGACCCTGCATTTCAACCATCAATTTCGATTAGGTCCACTGAGTGCCCAACAGCTTTGTGTCGCAGTCGGATTGCATTGGGTTTCTTAAGATAGGGCGAGAGAGACGATATGGTTCTGGTTTAGGTACGGCAGTCGATCGAGCCGCAAAACCAGAGCGTCCATAAGCGGTCGAATAAGAGGTCGATTACCACGAAACTGTGTGAGTTTGAATGAACGTGTTTTGTGAATCCTTTTGATGGTCAGCTATTAATCTCTCTACTCATGCAGTGACAACCGAAGGACCCCGCCGGTTCAAAGATCAGCGCGGCGAGTGTTGAAGGATTTCTCGTTGACATGAGCGTCCAAGTAAATATCAGTTCTACTCACATCACCTGAATTTAGTCACAAAAACTGTTGCTAAAGGCAGACACCTCATTCCAAAGAATCACCTTGCCTTCCCCACTCTCCCTCTGATCATCCGGTCCTGGCGTCTCTCCTCAGATCATTTCCTCTCCGAATGTGCCTGTGTCATCCTCGGCACAGGTCTCCTATCTTTCTCTCTGTCTGCCTTCTTTCAAATTTTTTTCTAATGCTGAAAATTTTATCGCCATAATGATAGCATGCCGTTCAGAAGCGGCTTGCAAACTTTGTCTGAATCACTCGTACTAATTTAAGTGTCAAAACCCTCCCGCATGATGGGCTACACCACATCCCTAAAGCAATCTCCGCAGTCTACACCCGGTTCCATAGTGCTGCTGAGGGTTAAGACCCATGCTATAACGAGCGCTCTGTTGTGGATTACGAGACACTGAACAACTCTACCACCCCTGACGGCCATCCTGCTCTCCAATCTCCAATACTTTAACATTGCGCCAGTTGGCCAACTTGTCTTTGCAAAGACCTTACCTGGTCCAAGATTCCCATCAAATTCCCGTCGGCCCGGAGTACGTGCCAAAATCAGGCGTCAGTTTCCTTTGGCCAGAGTTGACCTCCACAACACATTCCCAACCGCCGAGATAATTACAGGCCGGCTGCTGCATGACGTTTCCTTTTTCTGTGCATGTACTGGCGACTCTTTTCTGGCTAAAAACTCTAAGAGCACAAGGGGCACCTTAAAATTCTTTTTGGTCAATTTAAATGACGTGTCATCCCCATCAACACGCCCAAATGTCATTTCGACGTGCCCTCTCTTGGCTTAATAGACAGTCGTGTACACAGAGCTGGCATCCCCTTCGCCCCTCGGTCAAGGGTACGGTCGTTCACAACTTATTGCATACTAGCAGCAGCCCCCGGAAACATGCCCTTTCATATAAGGCATTTGCAGCATCAGTAAAACGCGGATCATGGTGACCGACATCCTGTATACGTCTTCCATCCCCATCTACGTTTTTTTACGGAGTTGACCTCAGTGCCCTGGCTGTTGCTAAAACAAAAGGCAAAATGAGAAGGAAGAATTGCGACTACGGGAAAAGGGAAATTTATTCGCCAAATGTTTCGTATTCTCACTTTGACTCATTATCAGAAATAGACTTAGACAAGGAATCTGGTGCAGTTGTGGAAAAAGCGACTGCGCGAGGTAATCTACGCCCGCTGATGCAGAAAGCTCTCGACAGCACAATGAGAAGGGAATAAAAGCCAGCTCTCAAGTCGAAGCTCATTCGGCTGAAACTTTCCTTTACTGTGGATTCAGGTGAGAATCTGAACGAACGATGATCCGAACCAGCTCTCGGCCTCGGGAACTCTAGCATCCTAAAACAGTCGGTGATCTGTCGTAAGTTCAGGTCCGTGTGCTATGCATATTGAAATATAGAGCAGAGCTGCAGGTGTGGATGGAAACTGATTAATATCCTTTACAAGCTCGATAGCGTCAGCGCCGCCACTGCCACAGTGCCGACGCAATTGATTCATGCTCACCTATTGGTATAATGTAGGAATATCCTAGATGCAACTATGAATCATTCCAGTTCATGTGCATGCACCTGTGGCCGTGAAACCGCTCCTCACTCTCTCTCTCTCTCTCTCTCGCGCGCGCGCTGTGATCATTAATCGGCGCGTATGACAACCCGCCCCCCATCAATGGCTGGGTGGCAATATTGATGACGCAGCACGGTGACTTACTCGTCAATTTACAGTGGCCGTTCGTTTGGCTAGTTTTTGTAGCAACACTGACTGCCTGATAGATTTTGTTTGTGGATCGAGACTCGGGTATTAACTTCAGCCCGGTGTAGCTACTGAACCGGTCAGTATGTCGACCGATCGTCCTCGCAGTGAGGAAACCGTCTGTTAAAATGCATATTAAACTTCCATAAACAACGATGAAACGTGCGGGAGGGGGGGGGAGAGGAGGGAGGGCAGTTCGGATTTTTTCCGATTTAAGTTTTTCCTGTCATGGCTTTCGCCTCAGACACAGTAAATGTGTGCACCCCATCCCCCCTGCGTCCCGTCGGGGCTCGTCTCTATTCCGTGTGTTACAGAACAGTGCTCCTGATTGGTCACGGGAAGTGTGTGTGTGCATCTGCAGGCCATGTTTACGATGGATTGAAGGTAAGGTTGCGCGACAGCTAACTATAATGCTGATGGTCCTACGAGCGGGAAAAGACAATCAAAAGTGCATGCACACTACAAATTACCCAGCGAGACTAGTCGGTCAGATGAAGATTTTTGCACGTACATCTATACTGGAATAGAGAACAAATAAGAGGTCTTGGTTGAACCAGTCAAGCTGACCATGCGGATTAATGCAGACCTATCATCTGTTTATTTAGCGTCGAATGGGATCTAAGTGTAACTAACACGTCCATGTTTTTTTACAGATACAGCGTCTTTCTCGTCAAAAATAAATTGAATGCTATGGCTACAGCTCCTTTTCCGGCCAGATCAAGATTCTATATGTAAGATGCTTCGTGATAGATCGATGATGCACGAGCCCCAGTCACGGATCAGTGTAACATTGAAATCCATTTCATATCAGGGCTACATGCCTGAAATTAAATTGCCTTCCTCAATGTGTGCAGGTTGACGTGACCACCTGATGCCATCAGGAGAGAATTAGGTCTTCCAGTCGCCTCATTTTTGTCGGTGCGTTCATTTTGAGTGAAAACTGCACGTTACTAAGCTACCGCCGCCACCGCGTCCTCCTCCTCCTCCTCCTCCTCCTCCTCCTCCTCCTCCTCCCTCCTCCTCCTCCTCCTCCTCCCCCTCCACCTCCACCTCCCGTATCGGTAGTCGGAAGTAGCAGTCCCCTCTCTTAAAATGGGTTCATAATCGTGAGCCCTAGGCGTCACGTGATACATAAATTTGGTAGTGTTAACACAGCGCAGCCCCAGTGATCGAGTTAACCGTTCATTCAAGTAAGATGTTAAGGCACAGAAACGACTTTGCATATTAAGAATAGTCCCCATCTACCAGGGTAACTATTCCACCTGGTTGGGTGGACGCTTGTTCCAAGGCGGATGTTTGCGCTGCGTTAGCCGGCAGTGGATATCTACCTCTAAAAGGTACCCAAGACGTACGTTAGATGGTTCTAACATTCGTTCGGCGATCCATGGAATGCTTCGGAGGGAGTGCAAGACAATTACTGTATCCTGGTCCCTTTTTCAGTCCACACGCTTCTCTGCATGGCATCGTGTCAGCTACATGTCTCTGGACGTGTGTGGCAATGTTTTGGAGAGGCAGAGTGGCCATTTCTTCCAGCCCCGTCGTGTTGTTAGGGCTCGTTAAACCTTTTCCAGGTTGTTATTGGTCAAAAGCTTCCAAGAGAGAGGACTTATTTCAGGGGTCTATTAATGGCAACCATTCGTTTTAACATTCACAGATATCACATAAGAATTGATCACACAACAAACTCATTTGCGGCCAGAGTAGATACCGGTTCCGTCGATGTTCAAGACTAGCATTCAGGTTACTGCGCACTGAGGTTCATGAGGCTGTCTGACCGAATATAACTGACAGCGCTATGGAACGGTACGAGTCGTACATGTGGCTCCCTGGGAGGACAGGCGTCTTTGGGCTAAACTCCGGAGAAATAAAAAACCAGTCTGAAATGTAGTGCATTGCCATCCGTATTAGGGGAGCTTTCAGATTTCCCTTCCTTCTTGTTGAGCGGAGGGGGTGGGAGAGGTGTGACAGTTCGACCGTCGATTTTGATGAGGTCCACCGTATGCTCCGCACCTAGTGGTGCAGAGACGGTGACTTGCGTGTGAATTAGTTTTAAGCGATAGTAGCCTTGCGCTGCAGCAACCAAACTCTCTCCTCCCCCACCTGACCCCGGTGTCAAGGCAGTCCAGAAGACCGGCGATGGGAGAGGGCGCAGGTGGCTGGCGCGGCCGGAGCTACCCCGGTGTGTACAACCACACATGACTCGGATCGCACGGAGTGGAAGTGCCATAAAAGCCACATTAAGAAGGAGCCATTGCAGCCTGACTCTCAGTCCGCCAGTCAGCCACTACACACAAAACACACATTGGACTGACCACGCGGTCCGAGTTATCCCGTCAGTTGGCAACCTTCCAAGCCACGGCTTTTAGCGCACCGTGATAGTTTCAAGTGCGTCAGATTGTTTAAAGTGAGGAACATGCGCTGAGCTGTTGACCTCACTCTCTCCCCCACCCCCCACAATCAGACCACCATCCGAGCCATTCAGTTGTCTGATGTGGGAGTGGGTTGGCGTACCCGTCTTTGCGCGCCACAGCACGACCTGGCCTCCATAACGCACACACCAGGATTCACTAAATCAGGGGATATGGAGGAGCCATCTACGTCTGACTCCCAGTCCACTGGTTAGCCACTCGACACACACAGCACATACACTGGGCCGACGGCGTGGTCTGGTGTAAGCGTCAGATTGGCAGCCTTCCAAGGCACGGTTTCTAGGAAAACATGATTTTATCAGGTAAATTATGATGATTGTGCGGGTGTTGTCTATGTATTAGTGTAGATGGTGTGCGCTAATGTGGCTTAGCCTCCGGTGGTTTACCGATGCGTTTTGTCGTGGAGGCCCATGTACCGGAATAGGCCCATGCGGTGTGAAAATGTGCAGGACCAGTGAGGGCAGTGGAGGCGGGGTGGCGACTGTATGTCAGAACCCCAGGCACTGGTTCACCAGCCTCTGTGCGATGGATTCGCAGGTGACCGATCCAGCCGATGCGTGAGTTGAAGTTGCGGGCGCAGTGGGAGCAGGAGAAATCGGTAGAGGCTGGGGGCAGATGTCATTCATGGTAGTGGGGGTAGCAGTGGCGGTAAGAATGGCAGGAGCGGAGGGTGTGCATGATGTATCGGTGTTGTCGGCATTGCGGTGATTTCGGCTGTCATGGATGCGCATGTGACCGAATAGAGCTATGCGATGAGTGAATGCACGAGGACAGTGAGGACAGTGGAGGCGACGATCTCTACTGTGTGTTGGTGCTCCAGGCACTGGTTCACCAGTCTCTGTACGATGGATTCGCAAGTGCCCAACCAGGTCGATGCGTGAGGTGAATGTGCCCTCGCATTGAGGACAGTTTAGGAGAGATTCCCCTTCGCTGATGGTGGTGGTGATGGTAGTGAAGGCGAAGGCGGTGGTGGGGACAGTAGTGGGGGTAACAGGCGATGAGTATTGGGATGTGGTCTCCATGATGGTGGGGTAATGGAATTGATGCCAGGAGTGAGAGTGGTGGAGTCTGAAGGAGGGTTGGCAGAATTTGACGTAGAATTTGGAACTGTCGTATTGTTGGGGTATTGCGTCCGAAGATGTCCAACCAGGCCGATTCGCGCGCGGAAGGTGCATTGACAGTGCGGGCATGTAGGCAGGGCCTGGGCATTGGCGGTGTTGGTCTGGGGCGCTGGTTACTTTCGTGCCGCTCTTTTGGCCTTGGCGGCGGCGATCCGGTTGGCCTCATAGATTGCTGAACCAGTCTTCACTGATCTTCTCCATGCCGGTCTATCCTGGGTGAGGTCCTCCCAGGTCGCCGAGGTGATTTGCAGTTGCTTCAGCGATTTCTTCAAAGTGTCCTTGTAGCGTCGTTTTTGATCTCCCTGCCGGCGAGAACCCGTAGTGACATCTCCGTAGAAAAGTCGTTTGGGTAGACGCTCGTCGTCCATTCTTAACAGGTGGCCGCTCAATCGCACTTGAACTTGCCTCAGCATGGCATGGATGCTGAGGATTCCGGTCTGCTCCAGGACTTTCGTGTTCGGGATCCTGTCTTGCCATCTCAGCTTCAGTATTCTGCGGAGTGCAGCTGGAGATGGAAGTGATTCAGCTTCCTTTGCTTTGGTTCGAGTAGACGGTCCAGGTTTCCGCCCGTAAAGGAGTGTCATCAAGACGCCGGCCTTGTACATCTCTCAGTTTGTTGTTAAGGTGAATATCGTGCGATTCCACACGAGGTTCGCAGTCGGCCGAAGGCCTGACTAGCTTTTGGAGATCTGTTGGGCAACCCTCGTCATCGATTCTCGTGTTGCGTGACATCGTGCTTCCTAGATGAGCGAAGGTTTCCACGTTTTTGAGTTGAGCACCGTTGACATTGATTCCGGGAGCATTGTGTTCCGCGCTGGGTGGCGGCTGGTGCATGACAACCGTTTTGGCTGTACTGATTGTTTATCCAAAATCGACGCAGCCTTCAGCGAAGAGGTCCATGCTCCTTTGCATGTCCTCCTCCGTCACGGTGTTCAGGGCGCAGGCGTCCGCGAAGAGCATGTCATGGACTGTATTAATAGACATGCTCTTTGAAGCCTGCATACGCCGACTGTTGAGAAGTTGACCGTCAGTTCTGTAGGCGATGCGGATCCCAGGCTGCTCATCACGGTAGGCGTCCATCAGCATATCCGAGAACATGAGACTGAACAGGGTGGGAACCAATACGCAGCCCTGCTTCACTCCGTTGTTCACTGTGAATGCTTCGGATACCGTCCCGTTGTCAGTGACGCGCGCCTTCATCCGATCATGAAGCTGACGCACCATGTGCGTGAACCGCTTAGGACAGCCGAGCACCTGAGTACAGCAAGTGATAGGAGAGGTGTAGGCACATAAACAATAACCAACAATGAATTTTTAAACAGTTTTTGTGCTCAGCAGATCTGGAAGTTAGGTGATTAATGCGCTAGGCCATGTAGATGTTGCAGGTTCAAAAAGGGTTGAATTCGTCCAGCAGTTATCACGGCTGCACAAACTTGGTAAGCATTAGGATTTCTACTGTCTTTTCAGGTTAAAAGATTGTGCGCAACTAAAGTAAGATGCCCGGAACCCCCAAGGATTTTAAAAAATCAGAGTTTCGCCTGACTGGCGATGATGCAGAATGCTGTCCGCCTGCTGGTAAGCTGAATGGCCAGAGGAAAGACGCTTAGGAACGAATCTCGGTGGTAAGTTAACATTGAGCCAGGTGCAATATTCTGCATCCCGAAGAGAACTAAATAACTCAGTTTTGCTAATTCAGAGGTTTTGCGTCGGTGGCTCTGCACCTGTATTCATTAGCGATTTTGCGCAGTCCGCTTTGAAATATTTTAGCGCCGCTGAAGTCATGGACTGAACTATTTACGTCCTGCTAACGCCCAACTGTTTGACGGACATTGTTGTACCAATGGATAAATCTAGGCTGTTAAGGCAGTTTAGGCAACGACAAAATAATTGGTAGAGAACACCAACTCTCAAAAAAAAAGAGGCAACCACTAAAAACGTTTTCTCACTCGTTTTGGAAGTAATCGATAACTCTAAACTTCTTAAGGTTCCCTGGTTTGAGTATCAGCCCTACTGAATTGAACGACCCTGTTCACCGTGTGCCTCACAGTTTGATGGGCACGGAATGGTGACTCACGCGTGGATTAGTTTGTAGTGATGTTACACTTGCGCAACATCCGTCTCACCCATCGGTGGCGAAAAAGTGCCGCCATGATCGGATGTGGGCGCACGGGCCGTCAACGCTAAGCAGTCCGTCCATACGTGCCACACACTTGACCGTTCCACGCGCGATCGATCGGGTTTTCACAGAAACAAGAAGGGAGGGCAACTTGAATCCCATCTGAGCAAGAATGCTATAGAGGTCACGTTCAGACCGAATCACTGCAACCAAAAACTCCGTCCCTGTCAGTTGCCAAACCTCCAAGCCACGGCCTTTAACGCACCGTACTAGTTTAAAGGCGCTTTTCACTTGGTACTGTGAGGGTAACGCTTAGATGCCGTAGGGATAGAGTTCCTGGAGTCAGCCTAACTCTCTTCTCCCTGTCTATTGGCTGCTGAGCCTGTTACTCAGCTTTTGCCACGATTGGGTTTATTAACCAACAGAGCTTCAGGAACCCGTCTGCGCGTGCCTCACACGTCCTATTCAAGCACCAGTTTGCCTTATGGGATATGATTCCCACTGACATGAGGGATGAATATTCTTTGCATTGCGTGGGGGATGGCGGACAGATTTATGCAGTGTGTGGGCTGATGGGCTAAAGTGTGTTGAGGGGCTTTGAATTACAGTGTTTATTCTGCAGATCTTTATGGAGGTGCATATGGCCGAGTAGGCCCAGGCGATGATTGAATGGTCATAAGCAGTGTGCCCAGTTGAGGCAAATACACCAGGCGTATGTTCATGTTCCTGGCAGTGGTTCGCATATCTCAGTGCGATGGTTTCAGTGGTGACCAACTGGGCCAATGTGTGATGTGAAGGTGCGATCGCAGTGGGGACCGGTTGAGATGGAGTCCGTATTGATTGTGCAGCGGATGATTGTGGACACGGTGATGGAGGTTGTGGTGGTGAGGGACTGAGCACCGGGAGTTTGCTCCCTAGTGGTGGTGGTCGTCGACTTCGTGGAATTTGCGGAAATCGAGAGTTTACCACGTAAGGATTAATGAACATCAACTTAAAAAAATGAAAAAAAGACTAGGTTAGAAAATGCTTTACAAACGAACTGACTATAAAAACTGTGAAGAAGTAAAATAAGTATGTTAAAGGTGTTTTTGAAGAAATTCCAGCGACATTGAAAGACTGACGATACCAATAACGTGATGGTTGGGTGGCAGTCACGGACTAGCTCCTTTTGGTAAATCCTCAAGCAGTATACAACTTTACTGCACCAGTAATGTATCCGGATAAAGGCAGCTACGAGGAGAAAGTCTGCCACGCTTCAATGCAATAGAGCGCGGGCCAGTGGTGAGTTTAGACCTCGTGATGAAATGGAAGAGATCATAGCTCTATAAATAATGCACTCTTGAACTCCCGAGAGAAAGGATAAAGCTGAATGTGCATTTTCGGAGATGATGGTCTTGCAAATACAGCCGTTCCTCAGACAAGTTCTTTATTGGCCACTCCCGAACTGGGTTAATTTGTGTATGTTTACATGTTAAAGTTTTATTAAATCAAAGCTTACAAGCTAAAAAAGGGATTGAAGGCTTTTCTATCTGCTTGAAACACAGATCTAATTTTTAATCATAATTTTTACAGCAAGTTTCTGATCACCAGCCCAATGCTGTTCAAATTAGAGTGAATCAGCAAAGGGCGATTAAATTAACAAACGAGATATTCCCAGTGCAGACAAAAGAAATTTCACGGTTCGGTTCATAGCACTCGCTTCAGGATTTTGAACTGAAGTCGGCAGTTTGAACAAGCAACCGTTTGACACATTGTGATTTCGGCCTTGCTTGTAGGCTCCTAACGGAAGCACAGAGCTCCGAGTTTTTAAAGATCGCGTTCAAAAGTGGAATTTGTTTGCAGGCTTTTGTTGCCAGCCCGATTAGCTGGTGTTCGAAAGCGAGTCCCCAGGCGAAAATGTTTGGGGTTTAGGGAAGTAAACATTAATACATTATTTTGCTTCTCCGAAGCTATTATTTTTGAACAACTAATAGACCAATTGGAATTATTAGTAACTAAGAGCATTCATATCAGTGCGACTGATTTTCTGCGAACTTTAAGCGTTTGCGTTCTTGGCATGACCATTTAGAAAAATAGTCAACAGGCATGGCTGCGTTTCTGACGACACCAGAAAATAATTGACGTAACGCCATTGGCTAAGTTGAGGAAGAAGCTGTCAACCCGAGAACTCACCTACACCTTGTGACTTTTTAACTAATGAGCTTATTCCGTAGCTGGGCTGTTTTGCCATTCACAGTGGTGTCAGCGGTTCGTTATATCGATCTCACGCCAAAGCATGATTGCGGTTGTCTACCTTTGCCTGACTTGCAGAACGTTTTAACCTTGGATGCCAAGCTCACTTAAAGGGACATATCCTCGCAACTGTTGTATATTTTCCCCAATTTAACGTATGCATACACATCCTGCAATTCTTATTAAAACATGGTTGCCATAATGTCCATCCAATGAGTAAGTTGCAGACCTTGCATTCTCTTGAAATAACCTGTTTAAAGGCACGAAAGACGCTTTGATCAAGCCGTTCCACGAACCTTCTCAGCAGCGAGAGTTCGGATATTATTCTAAACCATCTCAGTTTTACACGGAGAAGGCAAGAATACGTTGTTAGTTCACTCCTTGCTGCTGTTGAGCACGTTATATTGGTGGCACGAGTCGGTGCTTATCCAAAAAACATGTGAAAATCTCCCCACATGACTGAAAAAAGATGAATATTAGAGCATAAACAGCGCCATCCTCGCACACCTGCTTGATTCCAGATATCGTGGGGAACACAAAGAAGTCTTCCATGTGATTTATAAGGACCCACTTAACAACCCCAAGTCACTGGGTTAGCGTATGCTAGCAACAGCAGAAGCCAGTACCATCAGGTTGAGAAAGCCAGTATCATGCGCACGAAAGAGCATTCATAAGCGAAAATCAATATTCCCGATCTCAACCAGCAAGATGACGAGCTCGTGGCTCAATGGTTCGACCGTTGGACTTCAGATCAACAGGTCGCGGGTTCGAGCCTCGGGTGGGGCACCACCTGGGGTTGGGTATGTTTGGCTGATGATGGCTAATGAGCCAGAAATGGCCATTCCAGTCTCCCTTGTTTTTTTCGGCTTTGGTCATCTGCCTTTTATACTACTAGCCGCTCTACGGCAGCTGGCGGGGCTTTAGAGTGATTCTCAAGGCAGAACGGGACGTGTGAGTTCAGTTAGCGATCAGTGAGCATTCGTCATCGAATGACAAAAGAACCTCCTGCAAGCTGCGCGCTTAGCATGGCCAAAATGCACCCCACGCACTCTCCTCCCCACCTTGAAAGGCTCCACTATACCCTCACTGCCACTTAACCAGCTCTTTCTTATCCCCACCTTCCAGATTTACACAACTCACTTGTATGGCACGACGAATATAATTGATCGCATTTTTAGCTCGTACCCCATTCCCATATTAATGTAATGGCTCAATGAGAATGTGTTGAAGGCACATGTATGCTCACCAACTAGTCTTCTGAATCCGTTGATGAGAATTTTCGTTGCGTAAGCGGTTCAGGATATGCAATTTTTTGCAAACTGTGAGTTGGAGAATTTTGGGGATTTTGCACTTAAGTATATGCGTACCAGATATTATCGAGAACCTCTCGTTACAAAATATGACTTCTGTCATGAATGTATTAGGACAGTTCATTAAGGCGTATTTGGAGAGCTAAATGTATTTTAAAAATTATGAAGGTTTTAGCGAATTCACACGAAGTGAAAGTGTGCAGGCCATATTGGCTCAGTCATAAAAATAAGTATATAAAATATTTTCTGAATTATTTTATGGACATTTTTGACTTATGTAACGCCATCAGTCAGCCGGCATACCCCCAAATTCGGGCAAATACCTGAGATTTGCATCACCGAAAAAAAAGACATTAAAGGTTTTTAGGTTTAGTACTCTTTCCCTTAAGCTGCTTGTGCTTATATATCAGAGCGACACATGTGCAATTTTACTTATAAACAGCCAGTGAACCATTTGTGTTTTCTGAATTCAGGAAATTAAGAATCCAATTTGCCTGCTCACTTAGTATCTTTTTGCTATTTTTTTGCTGGTTTTTCCTAACTGGTATACTTAATAGTACAGAATTTCCAATGAAGGAATGATGGTGTTCAGACTATTTTCAAACATAATCTGCCATAAGAAAAGTTTCTGATGCCCTAAACCATTTACAAAATGACATTAAGAGGGAGAACCGAGCTCGACCACTGGCTTTTGACCATCAGACGAGAACCAGACGGCATGCCGGACACGCACGCCAGGCACGTGGCCTTCAGCCTCCACACGTTTACGACCTAAAAGCGCTACCGGAACCGTTGGATCGGATGTTTGGGCTGCCAGACAGGCGCAGCCCGTCGGTGATCTCCCCCAAAAATACTGACAATACTTGCTTCTCCCGTTCGTCACTCCCCATCGCATTTACATCTCCATGCGCTAAATAATTACAACTTTTATGACCTTGAAAATTAACAGTTCCTCGCCAAGAAGTCAGCTCCAAAAAGAGGGCAAGCGAGAGAGAATGAGTGAGATTATTGGTTGATTATGGTTCCTCGAAGTAAATCAGGAAACAACATATGTTCAACAAGTGGAGTCCAAAGGTTCTACGAAACGAGGGCTGTCACGACTGCCGCGGCAACATCGTTGAATTTTTTTTCCCACCTTGCTATAAAAATGCTACGCGTGCGGGAATTTCGGGGTTAATTTAATAGCAGAAGTTAAGGAAATGCGACAGCCAAAAATATCCTGCAGTAAACCAAGTTTAACCGTGGTGACCTAGAAATTTGCCTCCAGCATTCTAACTATAGGCCACCGCCGCCTCCACCGTCACGCCTAACAGACGTGAGAATTAATCACTACTCTCTTCTTTCTGATTCTCAAGGTCAGTCTATTTTGGTTTGATCGACGTTTCCGTTTGAATTGCAGGATGCGACTTCTACCGCGCGAGTGTGTAAGGTATCTAACCGAAGGTTGAATTGTTTTTTTTTAAAATTTTAACAGTTGGAACAACTTTTTAAGGAGTAAAGGGTAGTAGGAAATATGAGTCCGGTGTAAATAAGCTCCAACCCGAGCTTCCACGAGCAGAATGCTCAATACTTAGTGGAAACCATGAGGAGGTCATATAACACGAAAGGCAATAGGTTAGAAACCCGCCAGGAGCTTTCGAAAGCAGTACCCTGCAGAACTCATGAAATATCAAGTAAGAGGTTTCGAAACGCGTTGAAACGTGGAAGGAGAGGGCATACTTTCAGACCAAAGCTTACGTGGATATTTATCTTGTCAGTTGTGACTATT
Organism: Schistocephalus solidus; assembly: GCA_017591395.1. Lineage (NCBI taxonomy): Eukaryota > Metazoa > Platyhelminthes > Cestoda > Diphyllobothriidea > Diphyllobothriidae > Schistocephalus > Schistocephalus solidus. The sequence goes on from WEDG01006414.1 coordinate 156,213, forward strand.
CTGCCTGCAGCGACTGAATCAACGAAATAATATATAAAAGACACGAAACAATTTGTCTCTGCTTGCATTCGTAGCAGAAGTGGTTACATCCCCGTAAAATTTAATACTTCATGAAGTATGTTTGTTCTTTGACCACAAAAATCTAGACTGCTACCTGCTGCTCTTTAAATTGAGGACAGGCTAGTTTGGAGAGATAGACACCGGTATCTAATGAATGACGAAACACACAAAGCTGGTTAACACAGTCCAAACTTGTAATGCACTAAAACATTGACGGATTCATCAGACAGACAGAATACAGAAATAGGAAGGCTCCCATGTAATGCAGAGAGCCTTTTGCTGGAGGACACGAAGGTTAAATATTCAAGGTGGCCTATCTCAAATCTAAACCCTCTCCTTAACCGATCCTCAACCGTTACCCTTAGCTTAGTTCTGGAACCTTAACCATAATTTCAGTGGAATTTGGCGCAAAGTCACTTGTATTACGGACGTTTTTTGTTCTAATGTCGTTTTTTGGTTTGGCGTGTAGTGAGGGGTGCTGGATCTATAAGTAGCTGCAGCATGCGCAGGGAATTGAAACTGGCTTAAGTCAAGACGCGAAAAGCGGAGCCAGGGTTTGCAGGCCGAGTTTCCTTATAACAACTGTCATAACCATTGCAGACTGGCAGACGACTGTGCTGCGTTAACTCGGTTGTCGGAAAATGAGTGCAGTCCATCTATAAAATTTGAGCCAAGGTAATAAGTTTTCAGTGTTTAACTTCTCCGTTTGCCTTATGGAAAATGGCGGAGAAAGTAAACCTAAGATAATAAGCTGATGAACGTAGATGCTTTATCGTAGAAAATTTCAATCGAAATTCCAAAATGTGTTTGAAATTCAAAACAAATCATCTGAGTAAGCTTTTAATATTAATTATCATGCAGCCTAACCCTAACATATTTCTGCCATGTAAAGATGCTGGCTCCTTAACGAGCTTCTTTCAGACCACCTGAAAAAAATACACTCTGTAGGAAGTGACTACGTAATTCGCATGAATTTCTTTTATTGATTTTCAACACCCTTATAAATTTAGTACAATTTTATATGAAAATACACGAAAAAATTACTTCTTATACTTATTTTGTAGACAATAAGGCCTTCGAAAATTATAAACTTAAAGAAAATTTATTTTTTGGTCTTAAATCGTTTCTACTTATGAAGCTTTTAGGACTCAATTGTGCGTCCATAAAAAATCCTATCTATACATTCAGTAAAGTTACTTATAACTTATGCACCATTGTCCACATATTTTGGAAATGTAATGAATATTATTTGAATTCATTCTCGTAAGCTAGAGAAATACGTAAGTTTCCTTACGCAATATATATATATTGTTAAAGTGGAACCGACAAAGCAAGGGAGACCGGAATGGCCATTTCTGGCTTATTTGCCGTCATCAGCCAGTCATACCCACTCCCAAGTGTGGCACACCTGGGATTCGAACCCGTGACCTTTGGTAATTGAGTCGAATGCTCTACCATTGAGCCACGGGCTCGTTGTTTTGTCGGTTGCAATCGGGTATATGATGATAGTATGTTGCCAACCGATCTGCTTAAGGAACATGTATGTTCCGTTGCGCCCTGGAGCTCAGACTAGAGCCCTCGCAGGCAGTCGCATAGCGACATGTAGCATATGTTGTTAAAGTGGAACTGACAAAGACAAGGGAGACCGGAATGGCCATTGCTGGCTTATTAGCCGTCATCAGCCAGTCATACCCAATCCCAAGTGTGGCACACCTGGGATTTGAACCCGTGACCTTTGGTAATTGAGTCGAACGCTATACCATTGAGCCACGGGCTCGTTGTTTTGTCGGTTGCGATCGGGTATATGATGATAGTATGTTGCTCACCGATCTGCTTAAGGAACATGTATGTTCCGTTGTGCCCTGGAGCTCAGACTAGAGCCCTCGCAGGCAGTCGCATAGCGACATGTAGCATATGTTGTTAAAGTGGAACTGACAAAGACAAGGGAGACCGGAATGGCCATTGCTGGCTTATTAGCCGTCATCAGCCAGTCATACCCAATCCCAAGTGTGGCACACCTGGGATTTGAACCCGTGACCTTTGGTAATTGAGTCGAACGCTATACCATTGAGCCACGGGCTCGTTGTTTTGTCGGTTGCGATCGGGTATATGATGATAGTATGTTGCTCACCGATCTGCTTAAGGAACATGTATGTTCCGTTGTGCCCCTGGAGCTCAGACTAGAGCCCTCGCAGGCAGTCGCATAGCGACATGTAGCATATGTTGTTAAAGTGGAACTGACAAAGACAAGGGAGACCGGAATGGCCATTGCTGGCTTATTAGCCGTCATCAGCCAGTCATTCCCAATCCCAAGTGTGGCACACCTGGGATTTGAACCCGTGACCTTTGGTAATTGAGTCGAACGCTCTACCATTGAGCCACGGGCTCGTTGTTTTTGTCAGTTGCGATCGGGTATATGATGATAGTATGTTGCTCACCGATCTGCTTAAGGAACATGTATGTTCCGTTGTGCCCTAGAGCTCAGACTAGAGCCCTCGCAGGCAGTCACATAGCGAAATGTAGCATATGTTGTTAAAGTGGAACTGACAAAGACAAGGGAGACCGGAATGGCCATTGCTGGCTTATTAGCCGTCATTAGCCAGTCATACCCAATCCCAAGTGTGGCACAACTGGGATTTTAAACCTTGACCTTTGGTAATTGAGTCGAACGCTCTACCATTGAGCCACGGGATCGTTGTTTTGTATATATATATATATATATATATATATATATATATAAAGCATTGAATTTGTAAACCCTGGTACCAGTGTAACCGCAGGTTGTGTTCAACATTATTCAGCAAATAAATAAACTTAAAATCAAAATACACCCTTTTTGATGAGCAAATTTAAAAAAAGCTGCTTCGAAATGAGTACGAGAAATGATATCCTCGGGGATGTTTTCTAAGCATATACTTGAATTTTTAAGGGCGTGCAAAGTTAGTGAGGAAATTTCAAACCATTTGGGCTGTAGGAGTTCCAGGTACTCGGGAGGAAGCTCGTTCAGAGAGCTTAAGGTTGTGCTGAATGCTAATTGCTATTAAGACCCTACTTAAGTATTTATTTCGAAACGAAGACCTCCTTCCCGATTCACATTTCATGCAACAGAACATCTACTGTAGTTCCGACCCACGAGTGAGGGCCCTTCTCTTGAAAATGAGCACGCACAAGCATGTAAAATTTGTTTGAATAACAGTAATTAGATGTTTTTACGCGACACTGCCTATTGCAAGTTCCCAAAGATTTTTTTGGAGAGGCAAATTGTCTAGCTGCGTCCTTAGAACTGATTCCCTCCGGATACTGAAGCACACTTTTGGGTGATACACGCTTAAAGCAAATAATTCAGTCATTTATAAACACCCGTTCCAAAAAAATATATTGGTCCACAGAGAACCTGCGCAGTCTGATTCCTTAAGAAAAAAATAATCTTCCAGGGGTACCAATAAGCAATATTTTTTTGTGGTATGAATTTTAATATTAATAATTAAGTGTTTTTGCCCACTTCGTTTGAACGGTGGGTCATTGTCAATCGGTTCGGTCTTGTTATTTTTTAGATTGGACCTACCATAATGGGAGACAAATTTCAAAGGCGGTCATGTTTAAAATGGTGTGCAGTATGAAAAAAGCTTAGCAACAGCAACCAAAACAATTTGTGTTGATTCTGCGAATGCTTTTCATGTAGTCAAGTACCAGCATTCATTCGCGAAATTCCAAATGGAAGATTTCCATCTCTCTAATGCGGTTGTCGATTTAGACCTGTGGAGTTAGATAGGAACCCTTTGCGCACAACCATTGAGGCAGATCTTCGAAAGAACACCTAGAAATTATCAGAAAGACCAAATTAATCATGCTCTTCTCTACAGGGGCACTTTCAACGTATTGGAAAGTTCATTAGTCAAAGTGTTTGAGTTCCATGACAAAGTTCAATGGATGACGAAGCCCAACGTTTAACAGTCTGTAACTATACGTTAACCTAACAGGAAACCGAAAAATTGAACCGAATTGTCATCGGAGATGAAAGATAGGTTCTTTACTTCAACAACAAGCCTACACAACCTCGTCTTGCCAAAGGCCACACACTATTTTACATGCTAAAATCAGTTCCATATGCCAAGAACTTTTTTCTAAATGTTTGGTAGAGTATGACAGGCATACTTCATCTAGAGCTACTAGATAAAGGCAAAAACGTAATAGAAAGTAGATATTATGAACAATTAGAATAGTTAAACCATGCACGTAATGTTAAACAACCAACTTTAATCCCTAGAAAGGGTTTCCTTCTGCCGCATGACAACGCAAGACCACTTTCGGCCCTAAAGAACCGTAAACATCAGAGGTTTAGGATGGGAACTTCTGTTGCATCAGCCCTGTTTACTTGATCATGCGCAAACTGATTATTATTTTTTTCAGAGATGTGCAGCACTTTCTGATTGAAAAATAACTTTCCGAAATACTGATAATGTCATATCACGGTTCTTTTAATTCTTTGCACAAATTTACAAGTGAAGATACTGAAAACATAGCTTCAAGATGAGTGGCAGAATTTGATAATGAGGCCACGTTTATGTAAGTGATTAAAAAGTAACACGCTTACTTGTTAGCCCTTTTCAGCTCTTAAAAAAGAATGACATTACTCTCAAGTGTCCCTTATTCTATCCTGTGCTATCGGCAGATTAAAAAGCTATAACATGTGCTAGGTAACTAGACGATTCCCATACGGTTTTTATATCTGGGCGGACGAATTTCTAGCTTCGAAGCTCCATCGCCATCCATCACGTGTTTTCTGTCTGCCCTCAGCTTTCAGCATAAAACACGCCCAATTCTCTACTAATAAAATAATGCTGGTAACGCATACCGACTCTAAATTTATCAAAGGATTTGTCGGGGCCAAAATTGTTTCGGACTAGCTCAGCCAAGAGTCAACCAGCGGGTGCTGTTATCAGCTTCATCAGTTGTCCACAAGGAACAACAAAAATGTGATTCCCTGACGTAGATATAAGTAAATTCTGCTTTCCGTAGAATTTACCTAGTGCAAAATGTTATGGCATATACACAAAATCTTTCCAACAACGTATAGACGTGTGGATTACCTTAGAGCGAATGCATGCAGCTTGTAGCTTGGAAACCTTAAACGTACGTGTTACTGCAGGCCGTTTTCAAAATTATTCGAAAATTGCAAAGTTCTTACAACCGAACTATACCACTAATGAACTATCTTGGTATAAGGCTGCACGATAATACATATAACCAACCTGATTAGGTAATTTTTCCCAACCAAACACATATTTTAGAATTTTGGTTAAAAATTCATGGGATAGCAAATATACTCACATCTCATGAGTTGTTAATCAAAATTATAAATGCATTTTCCAGTGGAAGGGAATGCTCGGTTGGAATTGTAATAGTGATCACCCTGCAGCATAATCCACGTCAGGATGCCGATGCTTGAATGCTCTTTATTTCCCCCTGCCATGCATAAATATCGTTATATTTTGCAAATTGCATTTATTTCGTTATTAATATATCTTAGGAAGTATATAACACACTCTAAATGTATTAAAACAGGTCCTGAGCCCTATGCAGTGCCTCGAAAATAACAAAGAATGCTTGATCTTTATTAAATGATAAGTTAACAGGCTGGAATTTAGGAACGGCAGGATTCAAAATTATTCGGGAATTGCAAAATCGTTTTCCCAACTTGACTGCTATCATTTCTTCTAGCAGGTGATTTAAAGAAGACTGCTTAAAATAAAGTGTTTGTGCATTGTTTCTGTGTCACAGCACGTTGGTTACAAAGGTAAGAAGCATGGGCCTAAGTCTGGCTAGTTGAAAACGGAACGGTGAAATTCTTTATTTTTTCCCCCATCTGTAAAAGTGGGATGGATAATTGCACTCCTTTATTGCATAAAACAACTTACTTAGTTAAAGGTACTACCTTTGGACAGCATTGATTTAAATCAAATAGTTATTAGGTGTTTCGGCAGGTTGAGTTACTTCCTATGACCCAAGTACGAAAACCTCGGCAATCTCTGTGGGATTTGAACCCACGACAGCAAGGGCAAAGTTTGAGTACATTCAACGCTCTGACGAAATCAGCTACGAGGGGCCTCCAGGTGCCATGAGTTTAATCCCATCTGGATCAGGTTACCCGGCCAGTCTACTCCAAGGTATGAAATCCACCAATTCTGATACAACAAACTACATGCGATAGTTATTACATGTTTTTTTTTCCCACAGCATCTCTTCCGAACTAAGAGTTTTGGCGGTAGTTTTGATCAAATATTCAACAGACTGCGACGGAACTCACTCGTCCCGTCCTGCCTTAGGGCTTACTCTTGAGCCCCGCCAGTAGCTGTGAAGCGCCCAGGGTTAAAGGCAGAGTAACTTTGCCGACAAGGACAAGGGAGACTGGAATGGCTACTTTTAACTCTTTAGCAGTCATCAGCCAATCATACCCAACCCCAGGTGGTACACCTCCCGAGGTTTGAACTCGCGATTTGTTACTCAGAAGTCCAACGCTCTAAACGCCTGAGGTTGCCTCTGAATGGCTGATGACAATTAATGAGTCAGAAATGTCTATTCCAGTCTCCCTTATCTTTGTCGGCAAAGTTCATCTAATAATAAAACCCTTTCCTAAACAGACGAGTTGGAACTCCACAAAATAACACTACATAACCTCTAAGGGTTGTTATGGCCAAAGTCCTAATAGAGGCAATCTAACTACTGGATTTTGAACGTCCCCATAAAACCTTAAACCAAACCTCTCTCTAGTCTACAGTACGTTTTCATAAACCTCCAACATCAAAATTATAGGACTTAATTTTTGCCATCTTCATCGTGGCCTTTAGCCATGCATCAAGTAGTTTTAAAAATGCAAATATGACGGAATTACGCCAAATAATTGCAAAGGTTGTGAATTGGGGAACTTTAACCTCAACATAAACTTGACATAACAATAATTTTTAACTTAAAAGTAATGAATCTAATTAACGGAGAAACAGCAAGCTTTTCTCCAAATTAAATCCTAGTTAAGGGGCAAAATGAGATTTTTTAAATTTTCATTAACAGGCATGATGGCGAGTTTGAACATTCTTTTTAAATATAACCAAGGGTCGGGTTGATCAAGGTGCACATGCGTGCGATAGAGACCCAAATTATTATACAACTCCCGCCGGGGTCGAAAAAAGCTACGAGAAACTGGCCACATTACTATTCTGGCCCGAGGCCTGAACTTGAGGTCTTATTGCGGCTTTATCCTAACACGAACTCACACCCCGTGGCATGCCAGTCACATGCACCAATATATTTGAGCTAGAGGACTTCCGTTCAGGTTTGGAGTTTGAACTGATGAACGGCGTTCGCAGGCGAATTTTTAAAGTCACGATCGTATCCAATAAGATTGGAGGCCTCGAGTCAAGTGCTCCAATAAATGGCCAATGGAATATGGGCTCAAATTCCCCGTTTTTTGTTGGCTGACTGTGCATAAGAACACCAAATGCCTACTGGTGTCTCGCTTAGCGTCATGCGAACACATGCGCGTGTTCCATAGCAAAGCGGCCTTCACAGGGTTCCTTGATATACGACACTCCAAACGTACCTATCAAGTTTTTTTCTCAAAGGAACTGTCAGGGGTTTACTTCGAAGTGCTTAGAAGGCGTCTGTTGGTCTGATCACTCAGCCACTAATCATCTATAGTGTAATCGCGAAGAAACGACCATTTTTATCAACATTACGTAAATTGTTTATTTACAAAAAATCGATTCGTTGCCTGTGTTGATCGTATTCTGGAATAATGGGGGACGTGTGCAGTCGTATTTTAGTCATAAAACGTGCTCAACACACTTTTTCCATAAGTACATCTAGTAACCGAATTTAAGCCACGTTACCTGAAATATTGAAATGCCTTTTCGACTAGGAAAGATTATTTGGGTAAGGTTTAAATGTTGACCATCGTGCGGCACCATGCATTAATAGTTTAGAAAGCCGTTTGAATGCGCTTATTTTCGGCCATCTAAAAAAACCTGAATCGGTATTTTTATATTGATTTTCTATTCCGTATAAATTTAAATGTGTTTATCGAACCTGTCCATTCACATATGCTTCTCATGAAAAATGACAGACTCCGCATCCATTGCAAAATCTTATGAGCACTATATGGCATCTTCGAAATAGAGGGATGTATCTTATCCCCTACACGGAAAACGTGCAGCTGATAGACTGCAAAATCTAAGCGCAACTGCAAAGGTAGATTGAGCTGAAAAGTAACCGAAAATTTAAAAATACTTTAACAACTTTTCTGTACAAATTAATTTGAGCATACAATTTAAAGAAGTGAGTTACTATCAAATGAGCATAAGCCGGAGTATTTTGCGTACTTTTCCATAAAGAAGATTTAGATAACAAAGGGCATTGGAACTCAATAGAAAAACACATACTATGTAAGTAGTTATTGTATATTGATCGCAGTTTACAGGCTATTCAAAAAGGCAGATATTCAAAAGCCGGTATCCTCTCTTGTCTGAAATATTTTGGGATTATGCTGTTCTATAATAAATACAAAAATCTCACTATGATATTCCCACCTTCTTGAAAACATGTTGCAGGATTCTGGCTATCATCAAGTGAAGATTGGTCCCTGATTCACGGGGAGAGAGAAAAGGAGCAACAATTTTTCAACCTTGATGTGCTCGTTACGGGAAATCCTAACGGTAAAAATGAGATGATTTTTTACAATAAGGCAATGGGCACCACACATCTACTCAATTTTACACAGCAACCATCCGATGATTGAAATACGAAACAGTGAGAATGCTTTTTAAGCAGATTCACATCCATTGCTGCAATCATGGAAGAAAAGCCCGCAAGACCCGATCTCTCTCCACGACCAATTTGTGCGTATCACCTACTCGGTGGCGCTTGTAAACCGTTGCCTACATGTTTGCCACCGGATGACCCAACCAGAAGGAGCCCCTGGGGTATTGTATGCGCTGTCATACACCAAGGAAATGTCAGAGACGACTGAGCGCATTACGACGGGAAAATTGCTCTTCGGTTCAGAGTATGAGTAAACCCAAGCGAGCACTCATATGTAGCGCATCGTATGTCCTGTCTAAATGTTCCTTTTAATCACAAAAGTCAGCCTGAACGCACGCTTGGTTCGAGCATACACGAACATAAGCGATGGGTTGACTTATCATGAGCATTGGCTGCCAGCACCTTCAAAAGAGGCCGCGAGCTTGAAGAAGGGTAAGTCAAGAGTTGTTTGAAGTCTGGGCCTCTGATGAGAACTCAGTCAGATGACAGATTACCCTGACGCCAACATACAGAGCCCTGCACACGCATAGCCGAACTCGCGGTACCGGTAGTCGATTGGTTACTGACTCCTCAACCTGTCACTTGTTCTGATGCTGCTAATGAGATGCTGCTGTACCAGTCCAAAAGATCAAAAAGGGCACATAGTGTGGGTGTTAAACTAGTTTCCCTTTTCCTTATTCGCACATCTAGCTGGTACTCGAAAATTCGCGTCCATATTTTGAAATAATTATTCAGCGTGAAAACATTTGTTGGCATAATTTATTCCCTGAGTAAGGTCTTTATCACAAGCCGCTAATAAGTATGACTTGAAAGGTGTGGCTACTACAACAGACCGAACTGAGAAGCAGATTGGTGTGCCAGCTCAGTGTTCACAGGAGCCCTTGAAGGGAGAGGAAAGGAGTCGTGGCACACACGGGCGGTCTTCGCGTCCCGGGTAGTGGACGGGCTGTTTATCTTTGTCAGTTGCTGCGCCCGAACCAGCCGTTGGTTTTGCTGACAGTGTGTAGAAGTAGAATCGACGCTGGGACAAGCCATTTATTTGCCTGACGTTGTGGATTCTAACGTGAACCCATCTTCAGAAACAGCATCAGACGCGTGTCTCGACCTTGTCATGTTACCGGGCGCAGGTGGGCGAGAGAGATGAGGGTGCGGTAGATGAGGTGCAAGCCTGCCTCAATACAAACTAACTCAAGCGTAAATTAAGTTCGTGCACCCATCACTCCGAGAGGCACAACCCATGGAGGCTTTCATTCGCTACGGTCGAAATGCAGCTTTGAAAGACTTCTATCTGCCGGGAGAATTCGGTCACACTGCATCATGACTGATAGGCTACAGCGGTCCTTTACTAAGGTTGTAACCTTTGCCGCTGCGAAGACGGTGGGCTTCGGAGGCCGGATGTAGTGTGCATGGATTCAGACCTAGTCTGAGTCACTATACCCGAAGGCGTGCATGTGTGACCATTGTGTCCTGACAACAGCGGTGATGAGCGAACTATTGTGTTTAACAGAACGATGTTTGATGAAGCATTGTACACATGGGTTGGAAAACGATTGAAACACTCTGAGTCCACTTCCACGTGAACCACGCTCCTAAAAGACATGCTTATTTGGCGAGTTTGATCTCATTTATAACTTGATTTTTGCACGGTAATCACCCAAATATTATCTCTCCAAGGATACTTAAAGACAAATTAGGACTAATCAGGAAGCAGCCGAGTAAGTTAATGATGATTCGACAGTAAAGGACCTTCCGTCAGTTTGATAACAAAAACGTTTAAAGTTGAAAAGTTTAACATTTTTGAACTGACAATTACCCCCAGCAGAGTCAAAAAACGAAATTGAGAAAATGGAGATCCAGTTGACGGATTTTCAAATACTACCTGTACCTTGCATAAATTGGAAAACGGCAAGTCCGGGTTTTGAGTTTATTCAAACGAAATACAGAGATGTTTTTGTCGCCGAAATGCAAGCGAAACGCTTCTCATCGAGCTGAATAACAATTGTTGGAAGCAACCGTATTTTTTCAATTATCTGCTCACAGCTGTCATATGGTTTCTATTTTAAGTACCTACCTGCTTTTGGCATGATTGGTAACTATGTATTCATGGCTGCATGTAATTCTTAAGGACATAATTTTTATTGTTTGATAAATGCCTTATCTTCAGCATCGACATACTCCGCTGAATGAGTTTTGAAATGCTCACAGAACTACAGTCTAAGATGACTGTTTCGAGCAAAATGCCATTTCGATACTATGACCCAAATGGTTGCCAGAGATTGGCTCATGATTGCCTAGAACTTGGTTTCTAAAAAATAAAGTTTTCCGCAAACAGACTTTAATGACTTCAGTAACAGGAAGTTTTCCAAGCAGGAAACAAATCTCAAAACATGCAAAGACAGGACCTCAGTGCCATCCACTGTTTCCGTCAAATGTAAACAGACAGGGGCGCACCATTTCGAATTACATGAGTGGGATTTTGCAGGTGGTTAAATATCTGAACTGCTTTACGAAGCAAAGTTTGCCTGTTTTGCAAAAAAAGACGTATCGCATCTCGAAATCTACCCTGTAAAATAGTGTACAAATGCTTTGCCCAATATTTTTAGCTTCCGCTTCCGCAAAATAAGCTTGCATTGTGAGTTCAACTGGCGAATAGAATCCAACGGAGAAAAACCCCGAAAACATACTCTCAACCGCTCGAGAGTGAAATCCAGAGCTGAAGGAGAAGCAGATATGCCCACTCAGTTCTCTTCCACCAGTTCCCTATGAACAATAACCCGCATCTGGACTTCTACAAACCAACCGAACTGGAACTTTGGATCTGTCTCATTCAGAGAACTGGTTTTTGTCAATGCCGCGAAACCGACTTGCTCAACATTTGCGAAATTCTTCCGGTCGGTGTTGAGACATAAAAAGTCGCTAACTGCTTGCTGGCACATTCTTCGTTCTATTTAACAATTTTGGGCTTTAATTATAGAGGCGGTGGCTAAATAAGGAAGTAACATTTGGTACGGCATTTGCGGGCTCAGCCTGTGCTTATCTCTACTCGTCCGTAAGTGGTCGTGTTTTTCTATCACTGGTTTCCTTTGCTGCTATCTGACGGAATAAAGGATGTTTTAGGACTGTGCGATGCCTCACAAATCGACCGGTCCAACATGTTTAGCGTGCCCTGGTGAATATTAGTAAAGGAGGGATGGGGGGGGGAGGTTTGAGGGAGAGACTGGCCAACTACCGTCCTCGCTAGCGTTCGCAGAACGACTCATGCGACGACTCATTACCCTGGGCGCTATGATGCGCACAGTGGGCAGCGAAGGTCGTAGCTTTGCCAGATGTATGCTAATTCCAGTCTTTCTGTTTCCCCTCAAACTCCGGGGAATCGGTGATAAACGCAAGGCTTCAGTGCCAGTCACTACTTCCACCTGTTTTATGAACCCTTTTATCATTCTTTATCCCGCTAAAGAGGACCTAAGTTCGGTGTACTTTTGGATGCAAAATGGATGCTGAAATCCCGCGTTCAGCTGACTGAACAACTTGAACAGTAAGCTAGGGTCTGCAACAGTGCCAGAAAAAGTCTTTCTGCAGCTCTCAGTGCATACTAAGAGGTGCCAGAAAAAGAGAATTATTTATTTAAATTGTTTATTTAAGGTAAAATATAATAAAAATTAGTCTCCTTCAAAATGCTTTCCAGTAGATGATCTGCACTTATCCCAACGGATTTACCACTGTTTTAAAAAATTTTTTATATGCCTCCAAACTAATGCTGGAAATTGCCTCCATTTGTTTTTTTTTCCTAATTCCTTCTATGCTCTGAAACAGCTTTTTCTTTATGTTTTTCTTCTTTCCTGGCAATAAAACAGGCTGGATCGGGCGTTTAATGGTCGTTGTTTTTTTGCCAAAACTGGTTGATCTTAAACGCTGTATGTGGGATAAAACAGCCTGTCCTTCGATCGCCAAATTCCAAACATTTTTTTAGTCTCTCGGAATTGCTTCAGCGTTTGCAGATACTAATGTTGGTACATTGTAGTGCCATGAAAAATAAACTACAAGTGCACGACTCTTTTGATGTCAAAAATATTCACGGACTTCAAATTTGATTTTTGGGCTCATCTTCATGTTACCTTCGGCCGTTTCTTAACAGGATAAACCCCACGTAAATTCTTGTCTGGCTTAGAGTTTCCTTCCCAAAAACGGCCCGGATCACTGAAACTGTACCTGTCGTTGTATTCGTCAAGAAAAAGAAGAATTTCATGTCAACGCGTTGCTCCTTAAAGGCTGGCATCGCGAAATCGCCGAAAGCATTTGGAGGGGTTACATACAACAACCACTCTGTCCGCAGCGATGGATTCTCCTGCGAGGCAGTTTGTGCAGAAAATGCCTAGAGGTGGAGGGCAGCGCTTCCAATCCACTTGCCTACAGAAAATGATTCTCATTTTTTAGGTGACCCACATACTCATCACTATAAAGCGTCTGATGCGCTTAAATAGATCACAGTGCGCTAATAGCCGCAGATTGAACGGTTGTCAACTGGCGGGGTAACTCAGTCCTCCACGCAAAATGGTCAGTAAGGCTGCAATGGCGCCTTACTTATGGGACCCCTATAACACGCGCACTCAGATGGCATCCGAGTGGCCATCCCCATGTGGCGTTTTTGGCGAAATGCTTGTCCATTGTGTGTGGCTTAGGCGCGTGTGGCACGCGTAGTCAAGCTACTTAGCTCTGTCGCGACTGCGTCCGATGCTGACTCCAGTCTCCACTCCCTTTGCAATAAGGACCATGAGATGAATGAAGATTGGATGTAGCGTATTCTGTGCAAGTCCACTATCACGCGTAAGTAACCGTCCCTGCGCTCACGATGTTGTGGGAAACACCGTGGACCTCGACGGCAATGATGGTCCAGCTGTCGTATACCGACATTAATAAAGCATTGCACGAAATTCATTTGTTCGCAGACCAAGTAGGCGAAGTTATTAGTAGGGAACACAATCCTTAGGGAGTAGGATCGCTCTCACATGTCAGCTAATGACCTAGCAACCCCTCAGAGAATAGTCACAGATTACGGAAATGTGAAAATTGACCTGGTTGAGAAAACTGAAGTTTAAATGTATAGGAAGCCTCACCATGCAATTAAACGAGTGAATGAATCAGAAAAAGTGGAACTATTTTTGAAAATAGTCTTTTTCAGAGTTTTGCACATACATATTCCTCTAGATTAAGCGCAACGTAAAGTATGGCCGTCATCAAGCAGCCTAACATGAACGTACATATTCCAAAACCGTTTCACAGGAATTCATTGTTTTTCTTCCGTTTTTACATTGTCTTCGATCCTTTTGACCAAGGCAAGCAGATTTTCGCTTCATTACGCCGATAGGGACGTCACATGAATATAATGTTTCATAAACGTACATGTTCACAGGTCGGTCAATGACTAATACATTTAAATATAATCATCAGGAGCAATCGTAAACGTACCGTTTGGTGTATATAAATAGGACTATTCTATTCTTAAATTTCTCTAAAAATATTTCGAGTTTTCTATTACGATGAGTTGCAGATAGTCTTTGAAAATGAGGCGAATTCTTTACGATTTCAGTGTCTTCAGTCGAATGCCCATAAATTTACATTTTGTTCGATGTGTTTGGTAAAACCCTCAAAATAACATATTTATTTAAAGCATTTACCGAAGCAGTGACTTTTTGGGCATTCTTTCTAATGCAGACGGCCGTCTGGGTCATATTTGTAGACTCACACAAACATTAAAACTCGCTGCCATGAAAAATCAACGTCCACAAAAAAAGCTAGGAAAATATATGCCTAGTATTAGTTAAAACATTTTCTTTAATAAGTTACCTTCTTAAAAAACGCTTTAAAAAGACGTTTCGCTTTCGAATTCCAGCGTAATTAACGTTTTTTCAAAGGGAAGTCAAGAAAAAACTGGGACCGTTTGACCAAATTTTCGACTTCACTGAAAATTAGGGAAAACATTTCTGTTAACTATCAAAGAACTCTCTTTTCTCTTTCTATTGAAGCGTTTTTCGATATATTTGCTTACTTCTATGTCTATTTCTAAGCTTTCAAACACACAAGAGAGCGGACGAATATATACTTAGAATTTGCGATGAAATTTGAATTTTCTGCTCCTTCCGTTTTAAATTTCCTTATTCATTTATAGTCAACTGCAGACCGAAATTTTCTTTTCAGGCTTAGCGTACGTCGTGACTGCGAAAAGTCGCGGTGTATCATCGCGTCGCGTATATATGCGCGTTTAAGATCCTACTATCGGTGTGGTAAAACAAAATACATTCACAAAATTTTTTTACAGAGTTTTTTGGTACAAAACTGGATAACTTTGCAAAACTTGATTTTTTAAACCAAATTTGTCATCATCTTGCTGCAAACAATGTACGCTCTCAAACTTGCATTCACCTGATTTTTGTGAAAACAAAACCAAATTTACCGTTTTCCGAAGGGATATATTCCAAATTTTTCCGGTTTTTATTAATGTTCATGCATAGTAATGCGCATAAAATTAAAAACGGTTTTGATCTGTAGCTTGTAATAGCGTAAACAGATTCCTAGACGGCAGGTAACGTCTGATTTTGCCCCATTTAGCCCCGTTTTCCCTTGAATAAACTGATCTGAAGTGATCTCTTTATTATTTAACAATTTTTTCTTCATAAATAAAATACACCAAACAGAACTTACACCTTAAAATGCCTACCCTGCTACTATCTCAAATTCTGATATAGACATTTCATGAGTTAGGCAATCTACTATATATATATATATATTTGAATAGCTGAGGTAGAGTGCATTCCGAGATGATATAGTGAAGAAAAAAGGGCTCGTCGGAAAATGGAGTTGTACTCGTGAATTTTCAAGTTGGTCACACCAACCCGTCGTCAGACGAAATGAAGGGAGGAGAAATGAAATGGTCAGATGACCAGTTTGTGCTACAGGACAGACAAGGACAGACAACCGACTGGGGTGTGAGGAATGGGTACATAATTGGATTGGGGCCGGTTAGGGGGCTGTTAGGGTTCCCTGTGTCGGAGGCGAAGGGGGATGGCGAGTAAATGTCACTGCAGATGGTAAACTTAATTGTCGACGATGCGGGATGGGGACAGAGGTGTTTATAGTTTCAACTGTTGTTCGCCGTGTCAGGGGAAGGGGGTGGCTAGACAGTGAGATTCTACATTGTCCAGAAAAGATTAGCGGCTGTGGTTAGGTTGTGGGCACAAATCAGTGAGCCGGGCACGCAGACCTTCGTATTGAGAGTCCAGATCGACATGGCGGTTGATGCTGGTTGTGTTAGAGTGCCACGCCTCGAGGAATTCACGCGCCTGTTTGTTGTTAGCCATTGCAACAACTTCGGTTCCGTCCCAATTGAAGCGATGGTCGAACTCAAGGGCGTGCGCAAAGATGAGTGACAATGAGTCGCGTCAACGAATGGCTAGTTTATGTTCCGTAATACGCGTCCCAATTCGTCGGCCGGTATGACCAATATAAGTGCAAGAGCAGTTAGCACACGGAATGCGATAAATGACATTAGTTTGCTGCTCTTTGGGTACAGGGTCTTTTACTCGGGATAGTTTTGCGCGCAAGGACGATGCCGGTTTGTGCGCAATGGAGATGCCAAACCGGTTTAATTGTCGGGCGATCGCTTCGGAGATGCCCTGCATGTAAGGTAGGGAGTAGAATTTACGCGATCCGGGTTCTCCATTAGAGCCGAAAGTTTGTGGTTGCCTCTGGTGTCTGAGGCAGCTTTTCACAAAACTGACTGGGTATCCGTTGAGTCGGAATAACCGATACAGGTAAGTGAGTTCTTTTTTGCGTAGCTGATCGCTACTACAGTAACGAAAGGCCCGGTGGAAAAGAGTTCGAACGCAGCTTCTTTTATGGGCCGCAGGATGGTTGCTATCATAGCTAAGTATGATATCGGCATTAGAGCCTTTTCGGTGGACGCTCGTTGCGAGGCATCCATCACTGAGCTTTTTGGATACTCACGTCGAGGAACGGAAGGATACCTCCTGTTGCCTCTTCACGAGTAAACTGAATAGCTGGGAAAACACTATTCAGGCTCAGATGCAACTGCTCCACTTCGGAGGCCTTTATGATAACAAATGTATCATCTACGTATCGGACCCACATTTATGGTCTGAAAAGTCGCGTAACCTCCTCTTCTAGTTGTTGCAATACTAGTTCAGCCAGTAGACCCGAGATTGGTGAGCCCATTGGGGTACCCTTAACCTGTTGATAGAACTTTCCATCGAATTGACAATAGTTCTTGAGACAAAGCCTAAGCATTTATGAAACGTGCTGTATTGGAATGTCGATTGGGTTATCTTGCAGGTGCCGAGTTACGCTCTCAATGATCAATTCATGTGGTATTGAAGAAAACAGGGCAACTACGTCAAACGATAGAATGCACTCATCAGGACTTCCTTTAATGCCTTGGATCTTCTGGAGGAATGCCTGAGAGTTTTTAATGCTGTATTGTGATCCAGCGGTGAGGTGATTCAGGTGCCGGTACAACCATTTAGCAAGGTTGTAAGTGGGCGATCCAATGAGAGGTACTATGATCCTCAACGGTGCATCTGCTATGTGCACACCACTCGCAGAGGATCCAACTAAAAAGCAGCCCGCACAACGGAACATGCATGTTCCTTAAGCAGATCGGTGGGCCCCACACTATCATCATATTCCCGATCACAACCGACAAAAACAACGAGCCCGTGGCTCAATGGTAGAGCGTTCGACTCAAATACCAAAAGTCGCGGGTTAGAATCCCAGGTGTGCCACACTTGGGATTGGGTATGACTGGCTGATGACGGCTAATAAGCCAGAAATGGCCATTCCGGTCTCCCTTGTCTTTGTCGGTTCCATTCCATCATAAGCTACACGTCGCTATGCGACCACCTGCAAGGGCTCTAGTCTGAGCTCCAGGGCACAACGGAACATGCATGTTACTTAAGCAGATCGGTGAGCCCCACACTATCATATATATATATATATATATATATATATATATATATATATATATATATATATATATATATAAATTATTCCACTAAACCCTTTTTCAAAGAACATGTTTTTTGAACACAAATAATGCAATTAATCGACGTGGTTTTGTCCTGTCTTAACAGATGAGGTTTCGTGTATACGTGAGACTATAATTTTGACGCACACCATAATTCAGGGAAAAAGCAAAACCTCATTCCGTATGGAAAAATTAAAGAATGGCCCTCTCTTGAAAGTTTCGATAGGCATAAAATGCGGAAACAGTACGTTCAGACAAGCAACGGAAACCCCTTAACATTCGGTGACATCTTAAGAGCATTGTCCACTCCGCTAGAAAATCCAAGGAACAGACTAATTTTCATCGCAGCCAACTGCATGACAAACTAGGCAAAAATCAACTTCCTGTACATAACTAAAAAACGTAAATATCCAACAGTTGACTGAATTCTATACTGCGTGTCCTACAGCTTCTTTGAGGATAATTGTTCCAAGAATTATTTGAGATTTTTTAAAATGATGCTCTGCCTACGCTGTTTAACTACCCTCACCTTCGTATGGATATACATTCAACAAAGTAAGCCACATTCGTTGACACTAAGATTCAACCCCTCGAAATATTATTTTTTGTGAAGAAAATAGTTATTCCTAGCCAATTTCAATCTGCTTCAATCTGTTGTCTGTTTAGTCACTTAATCGCTATTCCTTTATCCTCATTGTTTTCATCGACGCATTTGGGCCGTTTTCCGAGGTATTGAGCGTTTGCAAACGTGATTAATTACCTCAATCCATCTCCAGGTCGGGGCGACATCGAGATGGAGCTACCTTCTATGTCCCCACCCCCTTGAACCTGGCAAGCTGACTGAGGTCCATGTTAGTAGGTGAGTGGGGTGATGTCTGACAGTAGGATTTAGTCCTGCGAGTTTATATGGCCCCACCTCGACCGGTCACGGTGATAGGAACACCTGCAAAGCACTACAGGTTGCCCAGTTCTAAAAGCCATGAGGATTAAATGTCCCCAAGTGCTATCAAATGAAAGGTTAACTGATATTTTAACATGCCCTTTCGATAAGAAATAAAATACTTTATTAAAGTTTTAATATTAATTATTGCGCAGCATAGTCTGCGGATTTTTCATTAACGTCAGGATGTCAGCTCTTGTACGACCTTATTTCTCGCGGCTCGCAGAAATTTAAGGCTGTAAAAATGACTACTTAATTCGTAAGAAGTTCATTATTAATTTTTTATAACCTTTCAAATTCAAAAAAATATTTTGTAGGAAAAGCACAAAATATCCGTTCTTCACTTATTTGCTAGTCACTTCCATTTCTTTAAAATTTTCTCCATGCTATTTTATATTTTTTAAAAAATGTTTTGAAATTCCCAAATACTTTTGAACCGGACCTACTTTTCCATTTGCGCTCAGGGTTTCACAACTTCAAGCTGTATATTTTCCATGTAAGGAAAATCAAATATTTCTACATGCTATTAAAAATACATCATACAGGGCTCATATAATGTTGAAGTGGGTACGGACCATGTTGCACACTTTACGAACAGCATTATTAAACGGAGAGATGCGATAGTTTATGATCTTCTCTAAGGTCCTGAAAACCAGTATTATTATATACCATGTTTAACACTGAAAATGGTCCTTTTTAAAGAAAAAGGCTTCGAAGAATATATACGTTCCTATCGAATAAGGAGAAGAAAGCATATTGTTGTAAATCTTCTATAAAATATACTTGAAATTCATCTGAAACACTTGTAAAACACTCGGCGGCCTTGGGTGGAAGGCTTTAGTACAGCCAACGCTCTAGCCAACTGAGCTACGAGGCCCCACCGGGAGCTGCGAGTTGAATCCCACCAAGGATGCCGAGGTATTCACAAATGGGTCAAATAAATTATTTAAATCTGACAAAATCCTCTTCCAATATTTGCACATATAACGGCATCGAAAATAAATGGCTAAACTTCATACTCCTGGTTGTCATTTTTTACAGAGTGAAGCTTATATAGACTGCTGAAAAGAAGCTCGTTCATAGAAGGATATCCTGACGTGATTAAAATATCCGGGGATAAGTACTATCACAACCCTACTGACGTTATCCTTTCTAATCAAAAACGCACCTCAGTATTTTGGTTCACATCTCCTGAGATAGCACATCTACCGTTACCCTAACATGACTCCTTATCTTACTCCGAACTTTAATCTGAGATTAACCATAACTCGCAGCGTACATCTAACACTGACCTCTTTGCAAAGACCCATGAATAACTGGCGGCAACTGTTCGCATGTCCTGTAGAGGGGATACATATAAGCAACCCCTTATCATCTTTATTTCTCACGGTAGCGAAGGCCTGATGACAAGATTTGTAAGCCCGATATTGTAAGTGACCTTTTTACCTTCTGAATAAACATCGAATAACATTTGCGATCGCTACATAAACCCGGTTAACGTCGTGCTTGCCACACCGTGCTTGTTTAAAATTTGATTAAAATTCATCGCATAAACCTGATAAAACCTACCCCGTCTGCTAATGGCGGCACATTCATTATTCGGCTAACCGAAAGCTCTATTAGCACGATATTCCACAGCGCAATCGATTGTAACACGGAGATATAAATTATTGGTTGGGAACGATTATAACTAACCTTGTCACATCTGCTAAAGCCACAAGAAACCCCTAGCCATTACGACTTTCGGACATGGTCCAGAATAGGAGATGAAGTTTGACGCCAGTTGAACCATTATTATATTGCCGATCGTGAGGACCGTTAAGTATAATAAAAACATGGTCGCCTGACAACTACTTATTAGAAATACTGCACTCCGTGGGCCTCCACTGCCCTTATTTGCGATTGTCTCTGATGATGGGTTTGAATGAGAATCCAAAACGTCAGTTTATAACTTTCCTGTTCCAGCGATCGCATATTTTTCTTTTTCATCATCATCATCATCATCATCATCATCATCATCATCATCATCATCATCATCATCATCATCATCATCATCATCATCATCATCATCATCATCATCATCATCATCATCATCATCATCATCATCCTCATCATCATCATCTTCATAATAATAATAATAATAATAATAATAATAATAATAATAATAATAATAATAATCAACCTCCTCCTCCTCCTCCTCCTCATCATAATCATCATCATCATCATCATCATCATCATCATCATCATCATCATCATCATCATCATCATCATCATCATCATCATCATCATCATCATCATCATCATCATCATCATCATCATCTTCTTCTTCTTCTTCTTCTTCGTCTTCGTTTTCTTCTTATTGGCAGCCGAACGAGAGCACACGTATTGAAGGCAGGTTGGTATGCTCCACAGCGCTGGAAGTGAGAGCACGTCTTATTCAGTTTCGAAGTTGACCGGCCGGTTCGGGTAGCTGTGATTTGTCAAGAACAAAACTGCGCTTTGTATGCAAGAGAGGTGCAGCTTTGCAGTAGGATACCGGAAAAGGATTATTAATAACCTCTCCCATCCACCCAATGATTTGCGTTAAATTCCAGGGGTTATGGTTAGAATAATGGAAAGGAAGGTTTGTTTTGGAGAATAAAAACAATGTCTTAAGCGATCATGTGAGGACTGCGATGAAGAGTAAGTGGTTGGCTCGGATGCGTTAAAGTTGCCTGTGTTAGCGGCAAGGCCATAAGTATAAGAGGGATAAATTATTAAGAAGATAGAGGAACAGAGAGAGAGAGAGAGCGAGAGGGAAAGAGAGGATGGAAAAAGATAGGGTGGAGGTATTTAAGATTGAGTTCGAGATGAAGAAGAAGATGAAGACGAAGAGGATGTAGAGGAAGAGGATGGAGAGCAGGAATCGGAGGGAGATTACAGAGTTGGTGGGTAGAGATAGAGGGAGTTGAGGCACAGATAGCTGTTACACCGTTTTCCTATCCAATATTCCTGCGTGGATGAGCAAAAGTTAAAGGATTGGTCCGCCTTCTTGATTTCATGCTAATTACTTTTCCAGTTAGCTCTTTAATCTGCCACATCCTTAACTCTAATGGCCCCTTGATGTGAGGAGCATATCTCCTTTGCATGCAAAATATCCGGAAATGTAATTTAATTATGGCTCCCTCGCATGGATCAGCATTTTCATAAGACTATACTGATGAGTTTTATAACCGATTACTCCCCTGCACTTTGTTGATCGTTCGTGTTTAATTTTTTTTCCAGGTGCAATAAAATACATGTTGTGCTATGTGCTCACTTACCGTAGTACAGTTGGCTTTGCGCTAAATTTAAGCGCCAATATAGTTAGGGCGTTGTTTTTTGTGTAAATATCTGTTCATCGTTTGGCTGTGTTTGCTGTTTGTGTAAGAAGGGCTGTGGTTAGGACTGAGACGGTTGAAGCTGGGGTTAGGTGGGTTGGCATCAGGGTTAGGGTTGAGGTTAAGGTTAAATTCAGGATGTGAGAATAGGTACCTCCCTGGAATGTAGCGCAAGGCGACCTGCAGTACAGCAGCATTTTTAACCGAATTCCTTTTACTTCCTCTTCTAAGAAGTTTTATCAAGGAACAGGTGGACACCTTTTGGGCTTTTACTTACCCCTCAGCAGAACAGCCGATATACGGGAGGAGCTGAGGCTTATTAGAGGGCTCTTGAGAGCTAATGGCTATCCGCGAGCATTATTTCAAGAGTCGAATGCCACGAAGGAAGCGGGACGATGAGGGCAGAGACACGAAATTTTGCCAAAGCATTCCGTATTTAAATGGGGGATGGGGGGGGGGTGTCTGCGAGGCCATGCCTAGATCCCTCGCATCACCCGGATCAGGAGTTGATAATAGACCCGACTTTATAATCCATCAGCAAGTGATGCGGTCGTAAGCCCCCATCCCCAACCGGAAGACGTCAACCGTTGTCCACTGAATTCCTTGCACTCATTAGATATGCAGTTACGTTACATAAACGCGTCAGCGTCTGTAAGTGCGAATATGCGAGCATCAGTTAGGCGTCAGATGTTTGAACCCAAAAACGGAGGTGGGACACATCTTAAACTTTGGCGCCTTTAAGATTGTGAGCTGACGCCATGATCACACAGCTAGTATGCGCAGAAAACCTGGATGTCCAGCAACTGCTCAGCCATCCGCCACAGAAACGCCTTCCTCTTCTTGGTTTAATGAGTCTTCATGGCAGGAGACAATGACGGTGGGTCAACAATTGCCACCGCGGTCAACGACGTCGGGGTGAAACGGGTTACAGTGAGGACTGGGGAAGATGCGATTAAGTTCCCCAGTCACCATTGGCAACCTGCCTATCAGGAAAAATACGCCATATAATGAGAGCTATGCAGAGAAATCTCCAGTCCGTGAAGATGGATGGTCAAAATCGTTACTTGAAATGTAGCATATCAAACAAACTTGTGCCCATACACACCCCTTCATCTTTTTGGCCTACCACAGATATCTACTTAGCCCATCAGATAAGCCTACCAGTCCGGAATCTATGAGCAAACACAGTTTACAGCTTTACCAGTCATATATGTAGCAAAAGTACCCAGAGGGAAAGCAACTGGCAGATCGTGAAAATATGTTATCATGAGTGTTAGACAATCATTGAATAAGGCAAAGAGGGAAGACATATTTGTATGACGCAGCTGTGCTGGAGTATCCCATCGACTTGTTGTGCCTTCTTACTGGATGAAGAGCTTTCATGTTATTTGTAGTTGCTGGCTCATCCTGACTACGAAAAGAATGTGGATACTTTCTCCCTATCGTGAAGCTTGTCCATACAACCGGAAATGGTGATGAGAATTACCAGGTGAGCAGTAGTCCTCTTGGTAAAACCTCTCAATTACAGATGCTCTGACAGTTCAACCGTCGAGATCGACGGTGTCCACCGCGCGCTTTACAGAAAAATCTTCATGCTCTAATTCGACATTAAATCCTTGTTCTAGTTGAAAGAAGGGCCACTATTGGGAGCCCTACTTTGAAGGTCTCACGTTTTGGAACATTCAGGAGTCTGAAAAATAAGGCAGGTTCACTGGAACAATTTTATTCATGTGCTGACGTTTCGGAGAGTTTGTTTGGCTCACCCTTGTCAAAACGTTAACTGCAAATAATTAAGCAGGACCGGAAATGGCGTGCCGTGGCTTGTCTGTCGGCCTCGGGGGGATCAATTTCTTGTCCGCTGCTTCAACCCGTTGGAAGATACTTGGCGGGCAGTCTAGCCGCGTGTGTTGTGAGTCATTCCCTCGATGGAGGAGGAGAAAAAGCTGCAGATGAGAGAGAGAGAGCGAGAAGTGCGCTTTATTTTTAAAGTAAAATTCTAAAACTTTCAGCCAAAAGTGTCCTACATTCACCGTGAATAAGATTGGGCACAAAAACCCCATATCACTGGAAGATCACGAAAGAAAAACTGAAGATTGCAAATATCGACATCATGTGCCAGCATTATGCGCTGCTAATCTCATTTTTGTAGTTCAAATAAACAAAGAGGGCTAAAAAATCAGTATATAGTGGACGAAATCGGCCAACTGACGTACATATAAGAAGATTAACATGCGAATGGAGAGTAGAACAAATGGGGGCTCGCTTTAAAAAGCGAGCTTTAGTTCATACGGTTCACCGGCACTATCATAGGCCGCCTGGTCAAGATCACTCAGACACAACAGCAGATCCTCCGAACTAATTAGTTTCTTTAAAATTTACCCAATCTGCTTCTGATTCCGATCCCCAATGTGCTAGCATCCAAAAGTCGGATGGTCTTGAAAAGGATAAATTTTTTGACGATGAGAAATAGTTAATCAGCTTTCGACAAAAGAGCCCTCGCTTGTGAGATGCACGATTCAGTCGCAAACTCTACCGGTTCGACCTTCGAAGTAACCTTGAGGAAGGGATCATCAGGTTTTTGTGAATCATAAAAAGACTAGAACCTCGCCAGTAATATAAGAATCCCCGAGTACCTCGACAGTGTAGGTCTATTGCAATACTGCCCATGAATATCTATGGTTTGCACATAATTTCCTTCAGTACAATGGTTTGTAAGCTTCAGGTTAATTCAGGTTACCTTCAATTGGCCATAAAAGTGCATGCGAAAATTCGGTCTCGCAGTTTGCATATCAGCACTAAAAGGTACGCATTGCCAGATGTCCTTTTTAAAATACTTGCACCACCCGGCGCAGTCGGCAGAAATGTAAACTTATTGAACGTGTATCTGACCGGACGCATTAACAGTAGTCCAAGGGCGGTGACCAGGACTTTCTTTCCAAAAAAGGCAAATATTGAATCTCAGTGAACTGATGTGAAACCAAAATGTAATCGCTGTCTCAGGAGGGACTTCATTTAGCTGAGCATATACTCCTACCTGAATGATCTGCGAAATAAATTACATTTTGTGACAATTTTTCGCATTCAACTGGAAGTTAATTGCAGCGAATTTGGATAAAATATCTCCGGAGTCGGTCAAGACCACTGGCAGAGCAACTTGTGGCAGAAATTGAATGATTGACCAAACTTAACTTGAACTGCCTTCAAGAACAGTGATCTGAACGCAAATACAACGTCCTTTGGGTCTGCCTGGGGAAGACGATCTAACCAGAAAGGACTTTTACAGCTTCCTTCTGGCCGTGTTACCATACATTTAGACCAGTTTTGAATCTCTACCGCAGTATCTGTGCTTTCATGCTTAAAACTTCGTCCGCCCTCGGCCGAACTTTTCGGATAGTCAACTGGTATAGAGGAAAAGGCTGCCAATTGCGCAGGTATCTTGATACCGATGAAAACTGACGGGTAGCCCGCAAAGACTCCTTTTCACTGTAGACTGAAAGCGTAGAGTTAGGAAACATATGTTGTGGGATACGCGTGGGCGGGTTGATTATCTCTATCAGCCACTGCGCTGACGCTCAGTTTTGGCCATATTGACTACTGCCTTACTGTCGGCAGGTATCAGGTGGCGAAGAACGAAAGTAGATGCATCGTAAGTTAACCTTACTATTAGCAAGTTAGCGCGCGAATCCCTAATAAGTCATATTCGGACAGCTTTGCCTCGCATCGTTTGCGCTAAATCCAATATCGGGTCAAAATGCTCAACGTAACGTAAACACGACACAGGTCTTTTATCCTGCACTCAACTCAGCCAAGTAAAGCCGCTTTACGCTGATATGGAGTTAGTACGCCAGCTCAAATTCCCTTGTGTAGTCCCATTCCCTATCCATAAACTATCTTTTTAAGCGATTTTATAAGAAAGGTTTTTTTAAAAGTAAGATTGCTCTCGTATGAGACTGAAAACGTGTCTCTGTGAGGGAGAAACATATGACTTTGTTCCGAAATTGACTGCGTCTCAAACGCACGGCACATGTGGTCTCTGTGAGGTTTTCAGGAAACCCTTATATATATATATATATATATATATATATATATATATATATATATATATATATATATATATATATATATATATATATATATACTGAAATATCGGCATCCCAAGAAATTTAATTAAATTAAGTTGAGTTCTTTGGGAACGAAATAACTTCATTGTGTAAATTTTCGAATCTAGTGCTCCATTTCCTCGTCAAACAAATAGGAGATGTACCGAAAACAGTTAACCTTAAATAATGCCTAACACAAGATTCGATGGTTGGCTAAAGTTTGAGCCAATAGACGTCCAGAGCTTTAAGTTATCCGGTCGATTGTTGCTGTTTTCGCCTCCAATTCAACTGGAGAAATTTGTAATTGGCATCTAAATGGATATGCCTGTTAATGCATACCTCGTCTGAGTGCATTGCCTCCAGAAATTCATGGCTTTTCCTTGTTGGGCAGGCACCAACGATGTAAGTATCCTCCCATGCAAATAGGTGTCCTGTGTCCATTGTGTGCATGGCTACCTGGGATAAGGGGTCTCATCTCCTCACCGCGGATTCTGCTCACCAGCCAATTTTATGAAGGAAAGGTATTCAGGCATTTATTTGTTGACTCGGAGATCTGCCATCGCATTAAGTCCTTATGCACTGAGTGGTTTGTAGCCCGAAATTATCACCGAGAAAGTCTTGAATGACGTTAGGGTTCTCTGTGGTTTCTGTGCTGCGATGAAACCCAGGCACACACAAACCCCAGACTTTGCCGAATCGGTTATTCATCAAGCATTTGTAGATCAGACGCTCTACCAATTGAGCACCTATCGATCGCACTCTGGAGTATGCGCAATCGCATGAGAGCAATGATCACATATTTAAGCTGAACTCAGGACGGAAATCGGCGTCTTCTAATCGTCATCAGGCTACATATTTTAAGTACGCTGGGAGCAGTAATTTTACGTTTTGGATTATACTAATTACATTCGGAAACGATCGCCCGACAATTAGACCGATTTGGCATCTGAATCGGTCACAAACCAGCGTCTTCCCTGTGGGCAGCACTATCGTGTGTTAAAGATCCCGTTTTCAAAGAGAAACAAACCAATGTTATTTACCGCATTCCATGTGCGAATTGCCCTTGCGCTTACATAGGCCATACAGGCCGCCAACTCGGGACCCGCATTAACGAACACAAATTGGCCATCCGTCGACGCGATCCCTTGTCTCTCTGGTTTACGCACGCCGTTGATTGCGACCACCGCTTCAATTGGGAGGGAACTGAAGTGGTCGACATGGCTAGCATCAAACAGGCACACAAATTCCCCTAAACCCTCCAGCGTGACAATCCCAACTATCACTTCTAATTTCGTCTGACAACGGGTTGGTGTAACCAGCTTGAAAATTCACGAGTAAACCTCGATTTTCCGACGAGCCTTCTTTCTTCATTTATCCTTTCGGAATGCACACTTCCTCAAGTATTCAATATATATATATATATATATATATATATATATATATAAATGACCAACAAAACCAAAGGAGTTTGAAATGGACATTTCTGGCTTATTAGCCGTCATCAGTCAGCCGTATTTAACCCGAGATGCTGCGGCAGACTTTACTGACCACTGTGGATCCTTAGTAAGGAAACACAGTTGCTGGTGAATCTACTTTGATAACGCAAATGTTAGGGGCGTTCAACCACTCCTGGTTTGCGCACACATCAGTGGTCTTTGCATCCAAAGTTCCCCTTCTCATAAGAATTCCCGTCTTCATTAAATTGCCTATTGTTTCTTGAAGAATTGCGTTGACATACTGACGGTAGTATCTGAATTAACCGTCAGGAATTTGAGATGCCGGCCCATCGTATCACTGAAAAGTAGACAGAGAGCTACGCTTTATTTTGAAAGTAAAATTCCAAAACTTTCAGCAAAAAATGTCCTCCATTCACCGTGCATAAGGTTTGGAACACAAGCCAAACAAAACCGGATGATCACAAACAAATGGCCGAAGAATGAACATATTAACCTCATGAAGAATAATTCTTGAATGCGTCTCAAAATATCGACCAAATTGGACTTCTTTCAAAACGGTGCCAGCGTCGTGCGCCAAAGACCTCATTTTTGTCGTTCAAAAAAACAAATAGGGTTAAGATTCGGTATATAATGGGTCAAATAGGCTAACCGACATAAATATAAGAGGATTCACATGCGAATGGAGAGCAGAAAAGATGGTGGCTGAATTTCAAAAGCCCGCCAGGTACTCTAACTTACGGAATTACAAATTGGCTGTTTCGGCTTCTCAAATTCCTGACTGTTCATTCAGACACTACCGCCAGTTCATCAACACAATTCTTGAAGAAACTTAAAGGGGTAAGTCTCCTGCCAAATGACGTTATGGTATCCTTTGATTTCACGTGCCTTTTTATTTCTATTCCGCAGGACATGGCAGTCAAGACCATTGAACTACTCGTACGAGACAAACACGATGAAACGGAGAATCGCCCTGGACACGCCCAAATCCTCCAACTCCTGAAGTTCTGCCTTAACACGTATTTCCCGCTTGACGGAACAATCTACGAGCAGGTTAAAGGCATGCTGATAGGGTCACCGATTTCCGAACTAATAGCTGAGGCTGTCCTACGACGATTGAAGTCGCTAGTTTCCGACACCACAGAACACAATTCTGCGCTCGGTATGTGGATGACCCTTTCATCCTCATCAAACGGGATGAGGTGTTGAAATTGAAAGACAATCTCAATGCTTTCTTCTCGGACACGCAATTTACGATGGTGGAAGTGTGCAACAAACAGCTGGCCTTTCTTGATGTCCTCGTCTGCCGCAAAGATTGTGGGGCCTTAAAACCAAAGTATTCAGAAAGGCGAAAAACACCACGCAAATACAGAGTTACAACAGCAACCTTCCAAGGAATCACAAACACAGTTGCGTAAGGGCACTATACCAGCGTGTGGAGACACACTGCACTGAACCGAAAGACAGGATTGCTGAATAACAATATCTTTAATGGGTGCTTAGAGCGAATGGCTACCCGTGGGTACGCAAACGAGACGAGAAACCAAATCCGACCACCGGATCGAGGGCAACGATGAAAACAAAACCACCGCACTTGTCCTGCGTGTAGGGCTCTTCTGAAACTCCTTTCAGTGGCGTGGTTAAACAGGGTAGGCGAGATGATGTAACCTTGTCGAACAGCAGCTCGACTATCGAACGGTTGGGACAGATTGTTTGGGATTAGACCTCACGCAGTGGTGAGGCGATGGTAAACCTTGATCAGGAAGATGAGTTTGACTGGCACACCATCTAGTTTCATCCATCTACACAAAGGGGGTCAAAAAAACAGCCATTGTTCTTGAGAGGTGCCTTTTCTGATAAGAGACGCAACTGTGGTCTTCTCGGCTATCGTGCATAAGCCGTCTAGAACAACATAGACTGTAAATAAACAAAGCTTGTGGCTACCAGGACAATATCTTCAACGTAGCTCACAAGCGTTTGGATGCACCAGGGTAGGGAGAAGCTGTGATCGAAGTCGAGGATGAATCATTCGTAATACGAATATGACACAAAGGGCAAAATTAAGCTAATGACTCTTTGTCTGTGCTAGTACGGCCACCTACCGAAATCAACAACCTGTATTTGAGAAGCGCGGCAGTAGTGTACGCAGAATGTGCGTGCAGAGTCTGGGGAAAGGGAAAATGCGTGCGCATCGCTATCAAACGGGCACTTATACCACCATTATCTCGGTTGAGCACTCCATTAGAAATCGATACATTATGATGTGCTTTGGTTGTGCGTGGCACGCTTAGATGGAATATTTAGTTTTGTCAGTCACTACATCCGAGCCCACGGCCGGTCTTTTTGACAGTATATTGCCACTGGAGCAAGGTGATGAGTGAAGAAGGAGTGCAGTAGACACCACACAAGCCTGTTTCAGTATAAACTAATCCACGCAAATGTCACTGGCGTTGCGCCAACCGTGCGGTGGGCCCCATGGTGGACTGGCATTTTTGACAGCTTCAATGGAAGGGTTTGTTGCACTGATTCAAAAGGGGGCAAGCAATGGATTACAGCACGCATCGGTCGAGCAATCAAAGGTGGGAGAAGAAAACATTTATTTACAAAAAACCGGATCAACCCTAGTACCATCCTATGGCGTCTGGCTCTTATCGCGACTTTTCGCTATAGAGGTGTTACACAATTTGATTGGTCATTCTGATTCCATCTATCGCACTATGTTTTCAAGCACTGATGGCGTGCGCGCACTAGCCGCCATAATTGCGTGCGTCTAACGCGCTGTTGTGCCCCCTAAACGGGCAACGTGGTAGATGCGTTGGACCAACACGGGGGCCACATTAGGGCACGGCAGGCGTTATTCGGGTTGCGCTCCCATAACAAATGCCGAACATGGAGGTGTGGTGGCACACCTAGGGGCGGCTAGGACTTAGGGGACCCAACCGCGCCAGCCACATGCATCCTCTCCCGCCTTCGGTCTTCTTGACTCTGTCTTGACACCGGGCTCTGGTGGGGGGAGGAGGAGAGAGTGCGGTAGATGCATCGCAAGTCTACTATCACTTTAAACTAAATCACGCGCAAGTCACCGTCCCTGCTCCACTTTCCCATGGAGCATACGGTGGACATCGTCGGACTACGACGGTCGAACTGTCGTGTGCTCTTGCCCCCTAAAAGGGCCACGTGGTATATGCGTTGGACCAACACTGTGGAGGAGTTTAACGGTCGACGGCTCAGCGCATTTTCCTTACTATAAACAATCTGATGCGCTTGAAACTATCACGTTGCGCTAAAAGCCGTGGCTTGGAAGGTTACCAACTGACGGGATAACTCGGACCGCGTGGTCAGCCTAATGTGTGTTTTGTGCAGAGTGGCTGACTGGCGGACTGAGAGTCAGGCTGCAATGGCTCCTTCTTAATGTGGCCTTTATGGCACTCCCACTCCGTGGGATCCGAGTCAGGTGTGGTGGTACACCCAGGGGGGCTCCGGCCACGCGAGCCACCTGCGCCCTCTCCCATCTCCGGTCTTCTTGACTCTGTCTTGACACCGGGTTCAGGTGGTGGAGGAGGAGAGAGAGTTTGGTAGCTGCAGCGCAAGGCAACTATCACTTAAAACTAATTCACGCGCAAGTGCCGTCCCTGAACCACCTGGTGTGGAGCATACGGTGGACCTCGTCGAAATCGACGGTTGAACTGTCAGGGGAGGAGTGGAATTGCAAGGGTAACTGAGGGGATGACGTCCAGTGAACATGTTGGGGCAATCTAAAGGGGGATGATTTTGAAAGACAAAAGAGGAAGTGGGAATTGCACACATATAACAACTGACATGTCCCCTACCTCCCCCCCGCCGACTAAGCGAGCTTTTGCACGCTTTTCCGTTCTGAGGCTGTAGGGAAATCCACACGGTCGTAACTTTCTGCTTCGATCAACTATTCACATGCTTTACCGTCCCAGCCGCAGCTGACGCAGCATCATAGATGGCGGTGGGATTCATTGCACAAACAAACATTTTCTGTTTTCGTCACCATACACTTAAATGCAGTGCGGTTCCGATGAGAAGGACGTGGTGAACCTAACCGTATGCAACTCAGAAAGACTTCGTTTTTAAAGTAAATTCTAACAATGAAGAAGCCGCGGTCTGCAATCGCGCGTATGCGATTCTTCCTCATCAGACTCGTTCAATAAAACAGCTCAAGGCAGGGCGGTGGAAGGCGAGAACCGGGGATGAGAGAGGGTTGAGGGGATCCAGATCATTCAAAGCCAAGGGGTGGAGTTAGTGTCTGACTCTGAGAGAAGGCAGCTGAGGGGGCGTCAATGAGCTGTTTTTATATTTTGGCGATGTAAAACTTAGCGTACACTTAAGACGCTGGACCAACGTGGGGGGCATGGCAGATCTTATTAGAAATGCACACCCATAAAAATTCCCCGCGTGGAGGGAGAGGTGTGGTGACACGCCTAGTAGCACGCTTACGACGGGTCAGCCCTGCACCCGATCCTGTCTGCCGCATTCTTGCCGTTGTCATGACACCGGGCAATGGACGGTGAGGGAAGAAAAAGAGCACTCGATGCCGTGCATTAGATTGCCTAAATCATGAAATGTCATCCTCGAAATGTAAGGTGGTACATATTTGAAGTTGTTAATAACGTTTTGTAATGATTTGAGGCGCAAAATGCTGTTTTTTTTAAGGAAGAGATTATGTCAGATGTGTTTATTCAAGGAAAACCTTGGCAAAATTGGGTCCAATCCGACGTTTCTTAATTTCCAGGCGTTTTCTTACGCAACCACTCCTTCTGGACCAAACATTCTTGTTTGTATGCGTTTTACTACGAACTGCTACGAATAAAAACTAGAAATGTTTTAAATATATCCCTTCAGAGGAAGGAAAATGTAATCTTCCGTTCACAAAAATCAGGTAAATGTAGATATGAGAAATTGCATTTTTTTGAGAAAACAAGGACCAATTTAGTTTTCGAAATTCAGTTTTGCAAATTTGTGACATCTTATGTCAAAAGAAACTTAGTAATAAACTTTTATGAGTGTATTTACCATACCAATTATCGGGACTGTAAACAAACATATATACATAAAGCTGCTACGTGGAAGGTGTCCAGAAAATATCTTTCTGCAGTTTTATGTTAATAAATACGGAAAATTGAGAGGGAAAGGGCAGAAGATTGACATTCTTCGCAAAATCTTAGTACGTATTCGGCCACTCGGTTGTGCATTTTCAATCTTATAACGGGACCAAATGTAAGCAAGTATAGCAAAAAACACTCCAATGATAAGAAATAAGTGAGTTCTTTCATTTTTAGCAGACATTATATCCGTTATTTTTAGCGAAGTCAAAAAACTGGTCGAACGTCCCCATTTTTTCCTTGACTTGATTTTAGAAAACGGCTGAGTACGCAGATATTAGACCCTAAAAAATCTTATTAAATTGTTTTTTTACAGATTAAACTTCTAATAAAAATCTTTACATCCCTCTTAGTCATATTAATCTATGAATTATGTTGTGGACGTTTACTCTTCTCGGCAACGAGTTTTCATGTCTGGATGAGTCTACATATATGACCCAAACGGCCATCTGCATTAGAAAGACTGTTTCCGAACTCACTATTTCAGTAAATGCCCTTTCGAAATATCTTATTTATAACGTTTTGATAAGCACATACAATGGAATCTACATTTATGAGCAACAGCAAGTAAACACAGGAAAACGTAAAGTAGTTACCGCCATTTCAAGGACGATCTAAAAGTCATCGTTATCTAACAACCGAAATACTTATGAAGACATTTAACAAAAGGAAATTCCTCTTAATATGCATAAAAAAGTGCGTTTACGGTTCCCCTAACAATTTTACTGAAATGTATTAATAACTGTATGTCAGCTATAAAATATGTTATACCTGCGACGCCCCTGACATCGCAATCAAGCGAAAATCCGGTTGCCTTAGTGGAACGCATCTATAAAAATGTATAAATGGAACGAGAAACCACCAGTTCTCGTGAAACTCGAACTCGAAATTTAGGCCGTTTTGTAACGGCCATACTTTCTACTGCCATTAATCTGGAAGAGGATTTCGACAGAATATACACTAAAGGATTATTTTCAGAAATAATCATACTTCTGGTGTTGTATTTACTCGTTTGTTTAAGTGGACAAGCATTCTGTACATTTAAAATTTCAGGCCAATTAGCTATCACAATTTTTCATGTTTTTGGAATTCGCCGCTTTTTATAAAATAGTAATTTAATTTCGAATTTTTTAACCACTATATGCCTTCTGTTAAGAATGGTTTCTTATTTATTCCCGCAAAACTTTAGTGGACGCAGTTTGGGCTGATTTCGCATAACTGGCCCTATCTCATGAAACTAATGGATTTACCGTACTTGCAAGGTGAAGCAAGTTACGCGCCTACCCTACTGTGGGGCACATAGTGAAACACTTTGAAATCGACGATCAAACTTACGTGACTCGAGGTGGTATGGTGTGCACAGGGAAGCTGAAGGACTTGAACAAAGAGCTTACCATGCGTCTCTGATGACTCAGGAACCCGTGGAAGCAGGAACTGGAGGTGGTTCAAGAAAAACCATGAAATCAACCGAGTTAACGAAAGGAACCACGTTTTTTTAAGTTCTAGTTAATTGTGCCAAAGTGGTTGAATAATTGTACAGCCAAAGTTGGCTGTTCTATACTGGTGTGACGTTACATGCCATCCAGCACGCCTAATTTGTATGAATTATTGCGTTGTCACCCAGGTATTCTAGGTTATTGGCATTTGTTTCTCACACCCACCTCCCATCCCGTTCACTCACTCACCTCCGTCTCTTCTGAGTTGTTCTCATTCTAATAAAAATGTGTCAACATGCAATGAGTCTTAATCCGTTTGAAGAGCTTTCTTCCCATCCAATTTGAAAATAACCATTTAATCAAATGAAACAGATGAGTTTCCGTCATCCTTTACATGGGTGACCCCTTCTGTCTCTTCCATTTAAACTAACTTTCACCCTCTATTCGTTCGTTCGAGATGATAAGGTCCTAAGCTTGCTACGTTCACTTGTCTTTGAAGTAAGCCTATTTTAACCATAATGCTTTTGTAAATGGTAAGTGTAGCACTGCATCACTTCAACCAATTAGACATTTCAAAGGAAACTGTAATCTCAAAGCAATTTGAGTAAAATTTAAATAGGTGACACCACTTCATGTGAAAGAATTCACCTGCTCAACTTACTTACTTCCTCCCAAGTACCTACGGGACTGGTCAAATAGGTGAACTCGTTCATCTTCTTTCAGGCTGCCTATACTAAAAAGTCCCAGGGTTGATTAAATTTCTACCGGTGAAAATAAAACCCACGCAGTAGCGTTGAGGTAATTACTTCGGTAGTTGTATATGTCGGTCATTAGTAATGCTGGAAACACTGAATAGGTAGTTCCGGGTGCTAATTCGGAACGAGCTAGTAACAAAATAGAGCTGGCAGCAGACGGGTACCGATGCACCCTAAAGTTGAACAGGACTCAAAAACCTTTAACCACAGAAGGTGCTATCAATTCCGATGGGATTTCATTCAGTGATCGATCTGCTCACACCAGGTTACACTCTTCTCAGAGAAAACTTTACTCAACAAATCGACTTATACTCCATGAATGCAAGAGTTGTGTCGAGAAAGACGAGGCAGAGATAATGCATGTGAACCCAGAAATTGTCTCAAGAAACGAGCAGAAAGGAATTTATGTTTTTCCCTTTCTCGTCGCTATCCTTGTATTGTCTTCTAATAAATAAGGCGGTCCCATAGGACCATGTGCTGCACATTATAGCTGTCAGGCCTCCAGGTTAGACTGCCGGCAATTGGTTGCAAATTATTCGCACCCTCAAATGTTGAGGTCGCAAATCACTTTGAATGCTGCCATCAAGAGGAGTGATAAGCTACGAACTCTCGGTGCACACGGGGATAACCTGCGAACTGTCGTTTCACACGACATTTAGAGCGATTCAAGCGACGACGTCCACTGCTGGAATGGGGGGCAATAATGGTTACCCGGGTGTTAATTATTTTACTATGACGACAGACTTGCCACGCATCTAACACAGGCTCTCCCTCCTCTCCTTTCTCAGAAGATTAAATATTTGTGTTTATCACAGCAGGCTTGCGGAGAAACGATCGCAATTCCTAATCACTCACCCCCTATTCCTCCGATAGCAAGATAATGTCAAGACGACAGGAAGTGGACTTGAGTGCGTTGATTGGAAAATTTAAACATTCCATCTGCACGTGCTACACACGCGATCTGTTCCCCACAGTATGCTTTTAAGTCTTTTGCTGTTAACTTGAGATTTATGTGAGGCGTGCTATAAAGTTTGTCAATGAAAGCAAGTAACCGACTAAGGAACAATCCGTCCAAATAGTGTATCCCAGACCCGCCTACTGAACAACCGCTAGTAGACATGTGTTTGAAATTAAATCCATTAGGTGGCCATACGAGGCAGCCCCCCATTCGAATTTATAAATGTATCGCAAATAACTGCGAAGATGTATACTACTTAAGAAGCTATTTATACAGTGTTATTTTTGCAGGCGGCTGGAAAGAAGCTCCTTCAAAAACCAGCATTCTGAGGCACGTGATATGTATTAGGAATAGGCTGCATGATAATAAATATTACAACAGATCCTAAGAATTTTTTGGAATCACATCAACATTTCACAATTTCGGTTGACATTTCATAATTCATAATGCAATATTTTGCATAGAAGACGCAAGCAAAATGTTTTTTCTTCAAAACCATTTGATAGTAAATTAGGTCTATGTGAAATTTTATGCCCAAAAGAGGCATATATTTAGGTATCAAAAAGTATTAAATAATAGGATTTTTTGAGACCACACAATGTACACCTCAGTAGTATTGCACAAGTGTGCTTTTAATGAACCCCGGTAAGAATACAAAATAATCTCCATCAGCTGCAGATTTTTATGAACACTGTATGGTATCTTCTTAATGATTTATAGGAGTATCTTATTTCCTTTGCACTGAAAGCACACATCTTGTAGACTGAGAAACATAAATCACAAGTAAGGAATTGTAAACGTTTTTCGAAAGTGAACTTAACCCTACCATTGAGTATCTAATTTGATAAAGATCTCGTTAACTACCACTACGGTTTTATAAAATAAATTTGAGCCTATTAGGGCACCGAAAATCTATATAAAAAACAAATATTAAGTACGTAGTAATTTATTCCCGCATTTAGCTTTTGTGGGTGGCTGAAAGGAAGTTCATTCAAATGCTGGTGCCCGGGGCTGTCTGAAACATAATAGGATTATGCTGCAAGATAACTAATCTTACAAACCCCTTCAATAATACTTCGTAACTGAAAACCCATTTTGAACTTTGTTTCGAATTCCGTGAGATCGGTCACATTTTAGAACGGGAAACTTTTCACATGAAAGGTGGGGCTCAACGTCGAGGAAGACACTCGGTAAGCCTTCTGAGAAGTCATTGTTGATCTCGCATCACAGAATTACCGGCAGTTTGGGCATACTTGTAATCTGTAGCAGTCCACGACAGCCGTCCCCACAGATTTTGTACATTAAAAAGGAGCGTAGTTAACCAAGGTGGACAGCACTTCTAAATGAGTTTGCTAAAATTGTGGCATTTTTGAGAACAATGGCATATAATACAGAACATTGGCTAGGAATTACTGGCTTAATATCAAATTTTAACTTTCTATTGGTAAGCAGACAAATAAGTCATAATTAGTTGCAACTCGGACATGGTGCCAGGTTCTAACCTACAGCCCCTCACATCTTTTCATTGCTGTGAACAAATCGCACAGTTCTACAAAACTTTTACTGCTGTAGGTTAAAACAACGATAGCTGGTTGCTTCCTAAAACCTTGTTAATTTACAAGTGTTTTCAACTCACGTTGGGGTCACCAAACGAGGAGCCTTCATAAGATTGAGTACCTCGTGCAATGAGCGATCTAACATTGAGTGAGTAATGTAGTCTAGATTTGGTCTTGTTATGTTGGTTTTTTAGTGGATTTCATGCTCATAAAGCCTTTTTCTAAAGAACACTTCACGTTCAATTTCATATATTGTAAAAAAGGGAGCATTTCGGTGAAAGCGGCGGTGGCTGGAGATCCAAGAAATTTCCTATACTATTTAATACCACAGAAAAAAACCTATTGTTTTTGTGCGTTGTGCTGTCAAATAACATTAGTTTAAGAAAAAATGGTTTCAAAAAATCCCTTCTAGAACCGATAAATATGATTTTACTTCAAGGAAAATCAGATGAATGCGTGTGTAAGGAATCAAAATGTTTTCCAGAAACAAGAAAGAAATTCAGCTTTGAAAATTATTTTTTGCAAAATTCGGCTGCTTTTTGCTACAAAAGGTATAAATAAATTTATGTAACCGTATTTTATTTACTATGCAGATAATTTGGGCCATACAAAAAAAACTGTGGAGATGGTAACATAGGTCCACCTTTTTTAAGTTGGAAATATGCGACAAGGTTTTTTTTGTGTAATATAATTTTCACTAATCCGGGATTTCTGAACGCAGTGGGCAGAAGATTAACATTTTTCTTAAAATCTTAGTATATATTCAGCCACTCTTTGGCGCATTTGCAATCTTTGAACGGGGCAAAATTATATGAAAAACAGTCGCTTAAAAAGCGAAAGATAATTTCCTTATTTTCAGCGGAAAATATATCATAAATGTTGAGGGAAGTCAGAACTAAGTCAATCTTCCACATTTTTACCTTGGCTTAATCTTGATTAAATGTAAAATGTGCATAAATTCATTTGCTTTATATCTAATTAAAGCGCTTTTTAATAAGATAACTAAGAAATTGTTTAATTGATCTTAGGCGTATGAATTGGCGACTAGTTTGTGGACGTTTATTTCTCTCTGGAATGAGTTTTCATGAATCTACAATAATGACGCAAACGGCCATCTGCATTAGAAAGAATATTCAAGCACTTACTACTTTGGTATGTATGCTTAAGTAATATATTGCTCTAATGGTTTTGAAAAACGCATAGAACAGACTGTAAAGGTATTGCCAAGCGGTTGAAAACCCTGAAAATCGTGAATATTATTCCGTTATTGAAAGGACGGTCTGGCACTTATTATACTTCCTATCAAAAATACTAATAAAGAAATTCAGCGAATGAAAAGTCCTCTAAATATATGCAAAATGGTATGTTCACGATTACAACTGAAAATTCTGTTACAGAGGTTAAGCGAGTTTTTAGACTATGCTGCCCTTTTCAAAAAGTTGGTATTTCTAAACGAAGTAATATAACTTCTAATAGCTCCTTCAAGTTTTAAATTTGCATAGGGTTGTTCATTATTATTTCCAAGCTTCCGTACATGCTTGGATGCCGGTTTGCCACTGATGATCAATCATTCAAAAGGTCAGCATTTTGTATGAGATAGATTACACATCGTATATGGTTTATCATTTGAAGTACATGATTAGGTACAAACAAAATATTCACGTCAGTCAAACAGAAGGAACAAAGCAAAAAATTGTTCCCACTCTCTCACTACGACCTCCTCATAAAATCTGTGTGTTCTGCGTTTGAATCAAACAAAGTGAGAAGAAGCAGCGCTGGCAGCAATGGACGGTGTTCCTCGCCGAAGGAAAGGTCGGACTGATGCTTCGAATCGCCTGAATTAATCTACGAACTGTGTTGCAAATGCGTTAACGTGCCCGGGCAACCTCTGAGGGGAATGCGAGCGATTTCGTTAGACGAGGTGGGATCCGGAAGGTCCCTGATCTCCATGCCTAAGAGGAAGCCTGCAACTGGAGGGGATGAGATTTTTAGCAAAAGACGTCAACTCTCCATGGTGCATTTAGCGAAGTACGCTGGTCGAGAACCCGAAGGTTTCCCAAATCATAAGTTGGGGAAAACAATGGTAGAGGAGCCCTCACCGATGGCGTTACGGTAAGCCATCCTCCCGCCAACAAAGGCTTAGTGATCAGCATTACAGGCTGAATAACATTTCGAACAAAATCAAGGGAGGCTTAAATGCTTTTATCTGGCTTAATCACCGGCAACAGCCAAACCACTACGGGTGTTGCTAACCCTAAAGCTCGAACCCGCGACCGGTTGGTTAAAAGTTCAACGTCCTCACCATTGAGCCACAGGCCTGTTTTCCTGTCGGCTGCAATCAGACATTCTAAGGGTGGGAACGCTCAGTGATCGGTTACTTGACTCACTCATACCATGGATCTCACTCTTGATGTCCGCCAGCAGCCACATACCGGAGAGTAGTAAAAAGGGAATAACCTTACCGCTAAAGACGAGAATGAATGGAATGGCCAATTCTGGCTTTTTAGCCGTCATCATTCAGTCACTCCCAGCCCAAGGTGGTTCACCACCCAAGACTCGAACCTGCGACCTGTTGCTTAGAAAAGGGCTCTAAGCATAAAGCCACGAGCTCGTGGTCTTGCTGGTTTAGACCGGGACTATTGACATTCGTTGATAAACGCTCATCGATCGCTACCGGAATTCAGTAGTTTTGTCCGGTCTTGGCCCAGGCCCACCAGACGGACGATGCCAACAAAGACAAGGAAACTGAAATAGCATTTCTGGTATAAAAACCGTCAGATGAATATTGCCGTCAAAGACAAAGGACACTTGAATGGTCAATGCTGGCTTGTCAGCCGTCTTCAGCCAGTCATACCCAGTCATTCTCAAAAGATAAAGCGTTTAACTTCTAATTAACTGGTCGCGGGTTTGATCATCAGATGGTGCAGCACCTGGAATTGTGTATGGCTGGCTGACGACCGCTAACAAGCCAGAAATGGCCATTCCAGTCTCCATTGCCTTTGCTGGCAATAGTTATATGCCTCTTCTACTACTAGCTGCTGGCAAGGCTCCAAAATGAGCCTAAAGGCAGAGCGGGACGAGTGAGTTCCGTTAGTGATCAGTGAGCATTCAGCAAAGAATATAAGCCTCATCCTCCGGCCATATAAAACCACAGGTGTTATATCCCCTCTGGCTGAAGCCGCGAACAGTTGACTAGACACACAAGTCCCTCAACACTGACCCAGATGTATTGTGTTCGGGGGTTCTAAAACCTGAGGCAGGCAGATGGTGGCCAATAAGCTAGAAAATACCACTCTATTTTCCCTCATCTTGTAATTTCATTAGACACGGAAGACAATAATATGCACAAGCATTACTGAGAAAGTGAGTATACCCATAGTTCCGCAAGGAAAGACAGCAATCCGTATCCTCAGACATCTGTTGAGCCTGTTAGCAGTACCGGTTCATGTGACCGGCGCCGGCACACAGTGGCACCGCGCTCCACCTCATTGGTCTCATTCAGACCGAGACGGCAGAAGACAATCTCCCGCACCTTGCTGTCCACGTTGACCGGCTCTGCGGCGCTGAGCGACAAGAACTGTGAGTAGATGAATTGGATCCGTCGGGGTAGCTCGCGCAGAGGCGCACTCTTTAGATCCTGTAAATATAAAAAATAACTCGAGACGCTCGGAAAGAACATGCCTAACACCTGACAGTCCAAACTCGAAGGTCTCGTAGGAAAACAAAGGCAAAATCCGGTTGATTTACTCGTCAGTCAAACATACCTCCAAATCAAGTCAGAAAGATCTGACGTCTGAGGACGGCTACTGCCTGAGATCTTAAACACATGGTTTGCTGGAGTTCTGCTGCTCTATGAGGTAACTACGAGGAATTTTCGTCTCTCTGCGAGCCTCCATGGGGAAGCGAGGTGCGAAGCATACTGCGGATTACGAGAACTTTACTCCAACTTTTCGAAGGGAAATACCAAAGAACAATGAATTAATACGCTGTCTGCTTTGCAATACGGAGAGTAAAACAAAATACTTAAAAATATCGGCAGAAGTAAGGAGCCTCCTCGACCATGACAGTTCGATCGTTTCATGCGACGACATCCATCGCACGTCCTACGGAAGTCAGGAGCCTCCTCAACCAGAACAGTTCGATCGTTGCATGTGACAACATCCACCACATATCCTACGGAAGGGGTGCAGCACCGGCGACTTGCATGGACTGGCTTAAGTGAGGCAGGCTTTCAAAACACCTATCGCACATTCTCTTCTCTAAATCGTGTAGGCCTACAGCTACAACAATTTCAACCCGATCGAATGTGAGCTCTGACGTAGTAGCTGACCGTCTATCTGCGCGTGCCACATACAACACCTGGTCCCAAATCCGGATGCACTAGGGGCTGCAGCAAAGATGTCTCAGATCCTACATAGGCGGCACTGAGTAAAGCGGATCCACCACCACATAGAGGTGTATCGGTAGTTAAAACCTAAAACCTGGCTGTTCATTGCGTACATTCAATTGGGTGCGATTTAGGCTGAAAATGCCGGTCAATGGCTCATTGCAATTGCATGTGCCTGTTCGATGGTAACTTCATTATGACAAAATATTGAGTCCAAATGTAGACAATTGGGAACCCTGCAGTGTCGCGTGAATATTCATAGAAATTCAGAAAACAAATTGACCGGCACAGGTTATCATCAGACCTATGCATTTATATGGCTACGGCACATATAAACATGTAAAAAATTCAAAGAATCGTGTTTCAAAATCTAAGAGAGAAAAATGAGGTGCACTACGCATACTCACCTATCTGTCCATAATTGTTCTCCCCTTTTCCACATTTGTGCGAAATAAGGAACATAAGTCTATTGCTTTTAGTAATTAAAGTAGTATCTAACTCTTAAGCAGAAAAATAACGTCGTTTACTGACCATTCACTAGTGGATATTGCTGAGAACCATATGTGAACAATGCGCACATGCTAAATATGCCTTGTCTGGTAATCAGTGATGATGGTTAGGGGCATAGATCGAAAATTTCAGATCATGAAGGCAAGAAAGTAGAAAGTCCCGGACAGCGTCCACGCAGTTCCAGCAGAAGGCATAACTCCAACAGGTCCCCCAGAGCATTTCAGTTGTTCAGTGTAACATCAACTGCGTGGTTCCTTGTTGTTCTCTTTTCGTCAACAGACCAGAAGCGAACATTACGACAACAAATATACTGGACAAGTTTTGGAAAAATTGGAAGGTCTATGCTCGCAGAACGCAACCTGCCTCGAACATGTCACAATACATAAACGCACCACAAGCGCCCAGGAGGATCAAATATTGCACACAAGAGAAGAGGCATTTCCGTAATTCTGAAATATGTTATCGATAAGAAAAGCTTAATATAGTAGGGTTGATATTTTTTCGGTCCACTTTTATTAAGGGAAAGATAGGTGAACGCCTTTGAGCTCCCTGTTGGTTACAAATTGGCTAAGAAAACATCGATACATAAGGAAAATTGAAAAGACGTCATTTCCATAATGGCATGGGAAAAACAGGCAGCCGTCGGCTGGTCGACAAAATACACTTAAAATACTAATTACTTATTGTGAGTAGTATAATTACATGAAATTTAAATATAAGGGGGATTTGATAAGCATCGAGTTTGAGCTTAAAGGTATTCACAGTTGTAGAGAGAACAACATCCGCAGGCAGAGGGTTCCACGATGCAATCACTCTTTTAGTGAAGAAGTACTTGCGTCCATTGACCTTGCTTTAACTGTGCGTAGTTTTAAACGGTGACCTCGCAAGATGGGCTTGTTAGTCAGAGTGAAATAATCATTTGGGAATAAAGTAATATAAAGGCCATTCATAATGCGAAAGGTTTATATCAGATCTCCTTGGCCTGTAGGAAAGAGGAAATAGTTTACGAGTCGATAGTCTGTTTTCATAGGTGACATCAACGCGTCGGGACAGACCATTCTGCCTGGCAGGGAGTGCTGTAATGATAACGGCCTCCTTCTTCTGCGAACCTGTGCGGAACACCGTCTCCTGTTGACCAACACCTTCTTGCGCCTTCCGACGCGAGTGAAGGCCACGTGGATGTACCCTCGGTCGCGTCACAGGCAGATGCTAGACATTGTTCTCGTCCGAAGGCGATATCGACAGGACGTCCTG
This sequence comes from Schistocephalus solidus, assembly GCA_017591395.1. Classification (NCBI taxonomy): domain Eukaryota; kingdom Metazoa; phylum Platyhelminthes; class Cestoda; order Diphyllobothriidea; family Diphyllobothriidae; genus Schistocephalus; species Schistocephalus solidus. Next base: position 199,962 of record WEDG01006414.1, read on the forward strand.
GTGGCCAAGGCGCGATGCCGATGGTTGGACGGATCACCGCCTCGTCATTTTCCAGATGAGGCTCTAACTTCAACCCGACGAAGGCCAGGTCAAGTTCAGTTGCAGATTGTATTCGTCTGCCATATTGCCAACGACTTTCCATCGATTAATGTTGTCAGCTAATCACAATCCAGGTCCCCAACACAGTCATTAATAAAAACAAGGAAAATGTGGGTTCTGAGGACTGCTGGCGTCCTACATGTACTCTTTGGGACCGTCTAATCAACAAGTGTTGGGTCCATACAAGGAGGCTTCTACGAACTCCTACGCTGCGCAGTTTATATAAGACAGGTTGGTGAGGAACGGTGTCGAAGGCCCCGTGGAAGTCGATGAAGATGGCATGCACCATTTTTCCTTTGTCACATACTTTGGTCCAGCGTACTTGTGAGAAGTGGAGGTTCGTAAGACGAGATCTACCATTGCGAAAGCCGTGTTGGGCATCGGAGAGTAGGTGATTCTGCTCGTGGAACTGCATCAACGCTTTCTTGATTATTTTCTCCATGATTTTACAACAGATGGAGGTAAGGCTCACCTGTATGTAGTTATTCGCAGACGCTCGGTTTCAAATCTTGTGAGGGTTGCGGTCTTCAAATCGGAGGGTAGACCCCAGTGTAGCAAACGACGCCTAAAAGAGTAAGGCTAGCCGTTTGGGCATTTCAGAAGCTAACTCCTTCCACATCTTGGCCGGGATTGCATCGGGACCTGGAGACGTCAACTATTTGATGTTTAGTAACTCTTCCTGAATGACTTCTTCGGTGAAATTGACTGTTTCTATGGTAGACATTACCTCGTCTTCACAAGTGAGTAGGACAAATTCAGGTTCTGTTGTCTCGATGGACGGGAAGAACAGAGAAAGACGATCAGCCTTATGCTTGTCCTCTGATATTTCCTCGCCCTCAACAGTCCGCAAAAGTGGGATTGGATACTTGTTCCGCGTGATTAGCCTTATGTTACTGTAAAGGACTTTAGAAATAATCATGGCGAGGTTCAAAATATCTACTTCGAAGACCCTCTTCTATGACGGCGTTGCCACGGCAACTATTCGAAAGGGGGGTCAAGTACGAATTTACACGCTGAAGACACTCCTTAAAGCAACCCAGCAAACTGGGACGACCTTTAAAGCGGAACCGATCGACACGAAGGAAAACAGCGAAGACAGGAGGAGCAATCTATAAAGCCAACAGGATCGCCACCGTTTAGGCCAAAATAACGACACGCAAGTCAAAACCGCCCCGGATCATCACCGCAACTGCCCAAGCCCTCCCAATATCCCCCCACTATCAACGCACCTTCCACGAATAATTGGTCTGGTCAGACACCTTCGGAAGAAATGGAAAAACAATTAAACAATATAAAATTCTGCGGTAGCAAACATCTCCGCTGCCCTACGAAGATCACCATGGCCTCCACTTCCCCCACTTCCATCACCGATGGGACCACATTTGACCACTCATCGCCTGACACCATCGCCACTACCAACACCACTACCAGCGATGGGGACTCGGTCCCAGTCTGTCCTCACTGCAATCGCACATTCACCTCACGCCTCCGCCTGGTTGGTAACCTGCGAATCGATCACACGCAGACTGGCAAACCAGTGCCTGAAACACCAACCCACTGCAGAGATCACCGCGTAAACTGCCCTCGCACATTCACTCACTACATGGACCTATTTGGACACATGCGCATCCACGACAGCGGAATTTACCACAATGCTGACAACAATGATTCCCAATGAACACCCTCCGCTCCTACCATTCTCACCGCCACTGCCACCCCTACTACCACGAACGACATACCACCAGCCCCTCCATTTTTCTTCTGCCCACACTGCGCCCGTAACTTCACCTTACGCATCGGCCTGGTCGGTCACCTGCGAATCCATCGCACAGCGACTGGTGAAACAGTGTCTGGGTCTCCGACATACAGTCGACGAGCCCGCCTCCACTGCCCACACTGCTCCCGCATATTTACACATCGCATGGGCCTATAAGGACACATGAGCCTTCACGACAACCTGCGGTAAACCACCGGAGGCTAAGCCACATCAGCACACACTACCTAACCAATACATAGACAGCACCCTCACCATAATCACGTACATAAGAGTATCATGGTTTCCTAGAGACCGTGGCTTGGAAGGTTGCCAATGTGACGCTTGCACTAGATCACGCCCTCGGCCCAGTTTATGTGCTGTGTTTGTCGAGTGGCAGACCAGTGGACTGGGAGTCAGATGGCGATGGCTCCTCCATATCCCCTGATTTAGTGAATCCTGGTGTGTGCGTTATGGGGGCCAGGTCGTGCTGTGGCGCGCGAAGATGGGTACGCCGACCCATCAAGCAATGCGCCCACTCCCAAATCATAAAACTGACTGTCTTCGACGGTGGTCTGATTGTGGGGGTGGGGGAGAGAGTGAGGTCGATAGCTCCCGCGCATTTTCCTCACTATAAACAATCTGACGCGCTTTAACCTATCACAGTGCGCTAGAAGCCCTGGCTTGGAAGGTTTCCAACTGACGGGATAAATCGAACCGCGTGGTCGGTCCAGTGCGTGCGTTTGTGTGCCATGGATGACTGGTGGACTGAGAGTCAGGCTGCAATGGCTCCTTCTCAATGGGTTATTTATGGCACTCCCACTCAGTTGGGATCCGAACCGCCCTACCCTTGTGCTGTTGTGTTCGTGTTTGCGTTGGACCACAGTGCGTGTACCTGCGCCCTCTCTCATCTCCGATCTTTTCGGTTTTGTCTTGACACCGGTCTTAGGCGGAGCTTGGATCAGAGGCTGAAGTAGATGCAGTGCAAGTCTACCCGCATTAAAACCTATCGCAAGTCACTGTCCCTGCAACATCCTGCTGTGTGCATACGGAGGACATCGTCAGGCTACGATGGTCAAACTGGCATATTACATCAGAAGGGGCGTCGCATGGCAGTGTATAAGGTGGAGATGGATGAAAGGTGGCTGCAGACGATAGCGAAGCGTGCTTGGTTGCTCACGAAGTTAAGGAAGGTGCTTGAAGTGCTCACGCTAGTGATTGACATTGGCCGAGATTTTAGCGATAAAGCCACCATTCACATCGCAAACAGAGTCACTAAGTGTCGAGAATTTACCATTAACTTGTCAGATAATTTGGCAGAATTTGCGAGGGTCACCAACGTTTCAGGCCTGCTCCATGGAAGTCGTTGATTCAGCCCAATATTTCTGCCGGTTACCCCTAGCCGACTTAGCTTTCATTAACCGGAGTTGGGGGCAGACAACCGCAAGTTTCGTTTGCAGATCCAGTCATTGCGGCGCCTCTGAGGGAATCAAAAAGTTTCTTAGCTGCTTCATAAACTGATGCCTTCAGAGATTATCATTGATAACTGCCTTTCCCATCGGCTCGGGTGGTAAAATGAAACCGTATTGCTGTAGTCAGGACCCCAGCAGGGTTGGGTTACCAGATTTTGACGACATCAAGGCGTCTCGCACGTGGCATTTTGGGTGCAGATGAGAGGTGAGAATTCAGGGGCGTGTGTACGAAAACATGATCAGACCTGTGGGCGTTCCCAGTTTCGGCCCCACGCATCGATCTGCTATCATGAAGAAAGGACAGTGTTCGGGGTTTAAAAAAACCCCAAACTATGGAGTGTTTCAGGCCGTGAGATACCCATTCACGAAGCATCGTATATGTTCAGTATTAACGCTACTTATAAAGTATCTAACATAGTACACATCCCTGCAAAACTGTATTAGCTCTCTATGACGCCGTCTTATTAGCGTATACAAATGTGCAATTTTTCTTACACGTAAAATATACCACTTGTAGTTTGAAAAGCCTGAATGCAAGTGTAACAGGAGGTCGTGTTCAAAGTTATTCGGGAATTGAAAAGCTTTCTGAAAGCGAAAGATACACTTTCTTCAAACATGCAATTTGAAAAAAGACGCGTTTTTATCAAATGAGTACAGAGAAGAATGCTTTATATTCGTTTTCCATAAAATATTTAAAATTAATGAGGAAATAAAAAATTAACCGGAAAAATATTATTACTTAAGTAGTCTTCTTTACAGAGTGCTTTTTTTGCAGGCGGCCGGAAGGATGCTAATTAAAAAACCGGAATTCTAACCTGACTGAAATATCTGGGATCTATGATGTAGGCGAATTGATAATAAAACCTTATTAAATTATTTCTTGAAATCGAAAATATATTTCGCAAGTTCGGGGAAACTTTAATGACATAGCACTGTATATTTTCAAAAATCACTTTTCTGGAATTTGACCCGTGAGCTCTAAAAATGAGTCATGACAGTAGGGCAGACCTCCATTTCAATATCTTAAGAAGAATAAATCTTGATATCAGCTCAAATAAGACCGGCTTCCACTTAAACTTACTCGTTGATCAACTGGCTGGGACTAAGATCCTAGGAGCCGGGTTTGAAATTGAACACGTCCCTGTCCTCTATGGTACCACCTGCCATTTCGAACATCTTGCTCAGATGGCCTGCTTAAATCTGTGCATTTAAGAAAAAGGCACAAAAGATTTTTAGGGGAAAACAGCACCTTATCTAAACACTAAAAATACCAAATCCCTAGGGAAGGAACTCGACCCTTTTCTGAAAGAAACACAAGCCAATCCATTCAGGTGTTTGTTAAGGAGGCCCCCGAGGCCAAAAACAAACCGACTTCATTAAAGTATCTTCATGTATCAAAAAGCTTTCAGTATGTCAATCCTCAGAGTAGGGTTACAAAGAAAATTAAAATTATCAATGTGAGTAGTCCAGAAACCACCCAATTTCCAATTAGAATGCGATTAATAAAGTTTTTGACATTGCACTGCACAAGTATTCCTTTTATGCTTAAATTAAACAACCCTATTGCCAAAACAGCCATTGACTGTGAGCTAAAATGGCCATTTGAACATTGATTAATTCAGCGTAATTTAAATGCGCGCTCTGTCGGCAACGAGCATTTGTATGCTGTGGGCAGAGAGAAGTCTGTTTATTGTTTTAAGCACACATCAAAGGCAATCGGCGGGGGAAACGACACCGGCGACACAAGGGGGGACGCAGCGCTCTGCAATGGTGTTGACAGGCCAGGAGTAATGCGAACAGTAGCATATAATGGGAGGTGCAAGCATGACTCCTCGGTCTTCGAAGATGGGTAGACGAAACAACTACTCGAAACGTCAGACAACCAATATACCTCTCCCTATGAACGCTCTTCTTCTTCTTCTGACTCAGCAAAGGCCCTGACTACTATCAGAATACACGCCCAGAAACTGACGTCTTTTGTCGTCACTACTGTTGTGGCAAAGAAGCATGCATTTACCAAGTCGCAAAAAAATTGACCCCGATGGGATTGATATGCAGTAACCAGAAGCTCGACTTCATTTCGGCGTTGCCCCTTGTTACCAATTGTATGTACGGATAGGTTAACGCGGCCTACGACACCTCATCGCAACTCCAGGTACTTTCAACACGCACAGGCACACATTATTTCGAACGTAAGTATCGGTGAGCTAGATGGTCGGGCAAATCGTCACGCCATCCTACAACACGGCTGGTGAAAGTTCAGAGATTAAATACAAGAATTCTGACCATCAAGCAATTATCACACCAGATAACAACTATTTCCCTAATGAAGAAAGAACCTTCAAAATGTCATAGGTATGTGGTAGAATGGTGCCTGCATCCTAAAAATACTGCAATGCTCTGACAGGAATTACCCGTATCTGATACTGTCTCGGATGATGGATCCAAAACGTCAGGCTAATAAAGTTCTTGTCCCTGCCGTCGCGGTGACTGCTTCTCAATCTCAGTAACATAACTCAGCGACTGGACACGAACCCAGGCGTAAGAAAGTCCTTCGACTGTAACAACAGCGGTAGTTCTCCCTTTCAAATAAGTTCTGGCTGGCATTATCACTGACACTATTTCCTCTGGTCTCCACCCAGATATACGATTCAACTCTACATTAACCTAGATCAAACCCCCAGTATGTGCTATGGTCTAACCTCGGAGTGCGAACGACAGTGATCATAGCGTTTTATTTCTGATCAGCAGGTCGCGAGGTTTAGGCCTCGGGTCATGCACCACCTGGGGTTGGATATGACTGGCTGATTACGGCTAATGAACCAGAAATGCCAATTCTAGTCTCCCTTGTCTTTGTCAGCCCTGTTCACTGCATTTACGACTACTTCTAGCCGCTGAGCGGCTGTTGGCGGCGCTCGAGAGTGAGCCTCAAGGCGGAAAGGGACGAGTAAGTTCCGTTAGCGATTGGTGAGCGTTCATCAATGAATGTTAATATTCCCGACCTGAACCGGCAAGAAAACGAACCCGTGGCTCAATAGTTAGAGCGTTGGACTTCCGATCAAAGGGTCACAGGTTCGAGCCTCGGGTGGTGCACTACCTGGGGTTGCGCATAACCGGCTGATGACGGCTAGTGAACCATAAGTGTCAATTTCCGTCTCTGTTGTCCTTGTCGGCATTGTTCATCTGCTTTTACGACAGTGAAACACTTAACCAGTACATCCTCCTGCCTCGGCATTCGCTGTTCCAAACACGCCGGCACGCGTTCTCATGAGGTGACGCCAGGATACCTTCGAACTGCTGCTTCTGCGGCAGCGGTCGTAGCATCGATCTTGCGTTCAGTTCGGAAGACTTCTGCCACATTTGACACACCCTTTCAAACCTGCATAGGCGCTGGATGAGATCGATCATTTCATCATCGGCTTAAAGGTCGAGTACTCACTCGATTCGGGGCGGATTTGCAGCGCCCTAATCGCGTATACGTTTTCAACCCCTGGGCAAGCACACAGTGTTAGGAATCACGTGACGACAACATTCGGGCGGATAAATGCGCACAGCCAATCACAGGCCTCCGCAGACTCTAAACATTTAGTGACGGTTTGACACTAATAAGCTTTCACGTGAGACGCACATACTAACCCAGGTCGGAGGTCGTGACCGCCATCAGACATCTGCACCGAGTACGCGCTCCTGACTGGGCACCACTAAAGAAACTCGGGCATGATTATTGTGGTCGTTAAAAGACGAAACTATACCAGAACACGTCTATTGAAAGAACGTATGAGACATCAAAGTGCCGAGACGAAAATAGGTAGTTTAACCACAAAAAAAATTACAAATTACAACAGACAGAAGGTGTGGCATGAAGGCATAAAAGCGACACACATACCACTAATTGCACAAAAGCTGGCGAGGCACAGAGTTCGAAAACACTAAACGCAATGAAAAGAAGCCAAGAGAGGTGGAGCGAAAGCTAATAGGTGGGGGAAGGGATTGCACAATTCTGTATAGAACTAGATAAATGAATGCAGAGACGCTCAGGTAGGGTAGACCTCGAATGAGCTGCGTTTTGGTCCTTTTCAGCAAAAGGTGGTGGTGGAGAGCGGGGAGGGGGGGATAAAGGCATGCCCCCTAATCACTGCTCCCTACACCCGACGTAACCGCTCCAAAGCTGACCACACTGCCCACCAGAGTCACACCGCTACGATGCTTCTTAGACTTCTTCTTGGTGCTGGCGAAGAGCTCCCGGTAGACGTCAGAGCGCAGGAAACGGCAGTAAGAATCCGTTTTCATGAGCTGGAATATCTGCTCCTCGGCCTCTTCGAAGCAGTACCGGTCCATGTGACCGGCGCCGGCACCCACAGTGGCACCACGCTCTAACTCATTGGTCTCATTCAGACCGAGACGGTGGAAGATAATCTCCCGCACCTTGCTGTCCACGTTGACCGGCTCTGCGGCGCTGAGCGACAAGTACTGTGAGTAGATGAATTGGATCCGTCGGGGTAGCTCACGCAGAGGCGCACTCTTTAGATCCTGTAAATAAAAAAAATAACTCGAGACGCACGGAAAGAGCATGCCTAACAACTGACAGTCCAAACTCGAAGGTCTCGTAGGAAAACAAAGGCAAAATCCGGCTGATTTACTCGTCAGTCAAACATACCTCCAAATCAAGTTAGAAAGATCTGACGTCTGAGGACGGCTACTGCCTGAGATCTTAAACACATGGTTTGCTGGAGTTCTGCTGCTCTATGAGGTAACTACGAGGAATTTTCGTCTCTCTGCGAGCCTCCATGGTGAAGAAGCAAGGTGCGAAGCATACTGCGGATTACGAGAACTTTACTCCAACTTTTCGAAGGGAAATACCAAAGAACAATGAATTAATACGCTGTCTCGCTTTGCAATACGGAGAGTAACACAAAAATACTTAAAAAAATATCGGCAGAAGTAAGGAGCCTCCTCGACCATGACAGTTCGATCGTTTCATGCGACGACATCCATCGCACGTCCTACGGAAGTCAGGAGCCTCCTCGACCAGGACAGTTTCGATCGTTGCATGTGACGACATCCACCACATATCCTACGGAAGGGGTGCAGCACCAGCAACTAGCGTGGACTGGCTTAAGTGAGGCAGGCTTTCAAAACACCTATCGCACATTCTCTTCTCTAAATCGTGTAGGCCTACAGCTACAACAATTTCAACCCGATCGAATGTGAGCTCTAACGTAGTAGTTGACCGTCTATCTGCGCATGCCACATACAACACCTGGTCCCAAATCCGGATGCAATAGGGGCTGCAGCAAAGATGTCTCGGATCCTACATAGGCGGCACTGAGTAAAGCGGATCCACCACCACATAGAGGTGTATCGGTAGTAAAAACCTAAGACCTGGCTGTTCATTGCGTACATTCAATTGGTGCGATTTAGGCTGAAAATGCCGGTCGATGGCTTATTGCGATTGTATGCGCCTGTTCGATAGTAACTTCATTATGACAAAATATTGAGTCCAAATGTAGACAATTGGGAACCCTGCAGTGTCGCGTGAATATTGATAGAAATTCAGAAAACAAATTGACCGGCACAGGTTATCATCAGACCTATGCATTTATATGGCTACGGCACATATAAACATGTAAAAAATTCGAAGAATCGTGTTTCAAAATCTAAGAGAGAAAAATGAGGTGCACTACGCATACTCACCTATCTGTCCATAATTGTTCTCCCCTTTTCCACATTTGTGCGAAATAAGGAACATAAGTCTATTGCTTTTAGTAATTAAAGTAGTATCTAACTCTTAAGCAGAAAAATAACGTCGTTTACTGACCATTCACTAGTGGATATTGCTGAGAACCATATGTAAACAATGCGCACATGCTAAATATGCCTTGTCTGGTAATCAGTGATGATGGTTAGGGGCATAGATCGAAAATTTCAGATCATGAAGGCAAGAAAGTAGAAAGTCCCGGACAGTGTCCACGCAGTTCCAGCAGAAGGCATAACTCCAACAGTTCCCCCAGAGCATTTCAGTTGTTCAGTGTAACATCAACTGCGTGGTTCCTTGTTGTTCTCTTTTCGTCAACAGACCAGAAGCGAACATAACGACAACAAATATACTGGACAAGTTTTGGAAAAATTGGAAGGTCTATGCTCGCAGAACGCGACCTGCCTCGAACATGTCACAATACATAAACGCACCACAAGCGCCCAGGAGGATCAAATATTGCACACAAGAGAAGAGGCATTTCCGTAATTCTGAAATATGTTATCGATAAGAAAAGCTTAATATAGTAGGGTTGACATTTTTTCGGTCCACTTTTATTAAGGGAAAGATAGGTGAACGCCTTTGAGCTCCCTGTTGGTTACAAATTGGCTAAGAAAACATCGATACATAAGGAAAATTGAAAAGACGTCATTTCAGTAATGGCATGGGAAAAACAGGCAGCCGTCGGCTGGTCGAATAAATACACTTAAAAGACTAATTACTTATTGTGAGTAGTATAATTACATGAAATTTAAATATAAGGGGGATTTGATAAGCATCGAGTTTGAGCTTAAAGGTATTCACAGTTGTAGAGAGAACAACATCCGCAGGCAGAGGGTTCCACGATGCAATCACTCTTTTAGTGAAGAAGTACTTGCGTCCATTGACCTTGCTTTAACTGTGCGTAGTTTTAAACGGTGACCTCGCAAGATGGGCTTGTTAGTCAGAGTGAAATAATCATTTGGGAATAAAGGAATATAAAGGCCATTCATAATGCGAAAGGTTTATATGAGATCTCCTTGAAGTTGCCTGTAGGAAAGAGGAAATAGTTTAAGAGTCGATAGTCTGTTTTCATAGGTTAGCGATCACAGGCCTTTAGTCAATTTTGTCGCCCGCCTCTGGACCTTTTCTTAGACGGTACAATCCGTGACAGTCCAAGGTCTCCATAACTGTATGGAATATTCTAGCTGCGGCCGCAAAAAGCTTCTAAATATTTCGGAGAAATTATCTTTTTCAAATCTCATAAGGGCGCGCCTTATGTCCTCGGTGACATCAACGCGTCGGGACAGACCATTCTGCCTGGCAGGGAGTGCTGGGTCCCCAGAGTCTCGGTAGCTGTAATGATAACGGCATCCTTCTTCTGCGAACCTATGCGAAACACCTTCTCCTGCTGACCAACACTTTCTTGCGCCTTCCGACGAGGGAGAAGGCCACGTGGATGTACCCTCGGTCGCGTCACAGGCAGATGCTAGACAACGTTGACGTTGTTCGTGAAACATGTAAGCCATTCTTTACGAATGTAGCTATGCCTCCACCACTTCGATTTTATCGGTCTCTGCGAAACAGTTGGAATCCAGTAAGTGCAAGCTCCATGTCGCCAACCTGTTCCGACAACCAGGTTTCTGTTACTGAGATAACGTCTGGGTGCAGGTCACAAATATGGATTCCCAGTTCATCCATTGCTGGTAGGAGGCTTTGTGCGTTATTGTACAGGGAGTTGTTTTAATATTTGATCTTTGTAGATTATCAAGTTCTGTTCTCCGTTGATGCACCGTGTTCTCAATTCCAGGACTAGTTCGCAAAGGTTCATTCGTTCGGCGGGGCAGTAATCCGGCTACAAAATACCCTTGTGCGAATGCTTCAGTCGAAAACGCCTAGAAAGGGTTAATTCCCTTTGTTCATTGTCGCCTAGGATGACGTTGAGGGGTCGTGGTCGTGTCTGTGGGCCGACATTTAAATGACTTCTAAGATTTAAGGCCTTTAGGATGGTTATTTCCTCCGATAGTTACAGCATTTCATTGATGACTTCCTGGAATTACTCTAAATCGGCGGTAATTCGTTCCTTGGTGGTGTTAGCTGGGGACTCTAAGAGACCTTGGATTATGTCGTAGTCACCCTTACAGGGCACTCCACCATTTCCAGCAGCATGATAATCATCCGCTGATACTCTAGCTTTGTCGAAGTGGACTGGTGAAGAGAGGACGGCTGCGCTATTGGTGCATTTTTATCCGTGCAGCTCGTCTGCTGTTGTTGATAAGGCATCATGGATGATTGCGTATTGCTCTCGATCTGTAGGGCCTTCACTTAATGGTAGCTAATTTCGCCCTGGGTACTCTGTTATATGGGACTGCGCTGGTGGACCTCACCGCTAAGTTAGCCTACGAAAACACGCATACTGCCTGAGGGCTGTATGCATCGATCTTTATCTGTTGCATTCCTTTTACTTCATTTTGCACTTGCGTTTTCTTGACGGGTGTCTTGCAGATACCCGTTCGGACTCTGGTGAGCTTTCGCTGTGGTAGTACGTGCGTTTTTCTTTTTATTATTTTGCAACGCGTGAAGTACTAACGGACTACTGTTTACAGATATCTTAAATATCAATTTCCTCCTTTCTGGTGAGTCAGTATACAGGATGGCCGGATGGCAGGATATAAATGATCCAAATATTTTCGGTCACGAAAGAATGTAGGCTTTTGCACGAGCTTCATACCGGCTGCCTGCAAAACTATACTCTGTAAATAACGACTGCCTAAGTATTATTAACTTTTGCATATTAATTTTGAACGCCCTTATAAATTCAAATATATTTTACGGAAAATACGAATAAATATAGTCCATCTTATACTTATTTCGTACAATATTACGCCTTCCTCAAAGTTTTCCTTAAAGGAAAATTTTTAAAGTTAAAGTTTCTAAGTATAAGATTTTTTAGAACCTGAAATATTCATTCAAAAATCGCTGTACCTGGTCCACAGTCACTGGGAAATTGTATGAAGCCTCACACTACAGGGATGACATAAAGCTTGCCGTTTCAAAACCTTAAATGCAAGTGTAAGAGTAGGTCTGGTTCAAAATTATTCGGAAATTTCAACAGTTTTGAAAAGCAAGTATCACTTTTCTTCAACTATAGCATTTTGAAGATGTAATTTTCAACCAAATAAATATAAAGAGGAATATTTTTAGGCATGTTTTTCTAAATACCATCGTTGAATTCATGAGGAAACTGAAAATCAATAACAAAAATTTATACTACTCGAGTAGCCATTTTTTAAACAGTGTAGCTGACCGGAACGAAGCTAATCCAAAAGCCGATATCCTGGAGTGACTGAAATATCTGATGACTATACAACAGGATAATTAATATTACCGTCAGACTTTAGAAATCTACTCTATTTGATAACGCATTTTTGAATTACGGTGAAAACATCGTGAGATAGCATATCTACTATAAAGTTGAATGGCGAAGTAAATGAACTCGAGCTAGTAAGAGATTATTTCGCTGAATACGAAAGCATAACAAATAGTCTGATCTCCTGTATATCTTTGGAGTAAACTACAGTCTTGGAGGACAACAGTAATAAGAAATGTCATATTCGACATGGACACGTAACAGTTCGACCGTCGATTTCGACGAGCTCCACCGTATGCTCCACACCAGGTGGTTCAGGGACAGTAACTTGTGCGTGAATTCGTTTAAAGTGATAGTAGCCTTGCGCTGCAGCTACCGCACTCGCTCTTCCTCCCCCACCAGCGTCCGGTGTCAAGCAGAGTCAAGAAGACCGGAGATGGGAGAGGGCGCAGGTGGCTGGCGCGACCGGAGCCGCCCCTGAGCGTACCTACACACCTGGCTCGGATCCCACGGATTGGTAGTGCGATAAAGACCACATTAAAAAGGAGCCATTACAGCCTGACTCTCAGTCCGCCAGTAAGTCACTACACACAAAACAAACATTGGACTGACCACGCGGTCCGAGTTATCCCGTCAGTTGGCAACCTTCCAAGCCACGGCTTTTAGCGCACCGTGATAGTTTCAAGTGCGTCAGATTGTTTAAAGTGAGGAACATGCGCTGAGCTGTTGACCTTACTCTCTCCCCCACCCCACAATCAGACCACCATCCGAGCCAGTCAGTTGTCTGATGTGGGAGTGGGCACATTGGCTGATGGGTCAGTGTACCCGTCTTTGCGCGCCACAGCACGACCGGGCCTCCATAACGCACACACCAGGATTCACTAAATTAGGGGATATGGAGGAGACATCGCCATCTGACTCCCAGTCCACATGTCAGCCGCTCGACACACCTAACACATACACTGGGCCGACGGCGTGGTCTGGTGTAACGGTCAGATTGGCAGCCTTAAAGCCACGGTTTCAAGGAAACCGTGATTTTATCAGGTCATTATGATGATTGTAAGGGTGTTGTCTATGTATATGGTGAACGCTGATGTGGCTTAGCCTCCGGTGGTTTACCGCAGGTGTTTGTGAAGGCGCATGTGTCCTACTAGGCTCATGCGGTGTGTAGATGTGCGGGAGCAGTGACGGCAGTGGAGGAGGGCGCCTCGACTGTATGTCGGAGCTCCAGGCACCGGTTCACCAACCTCCATGCGATGGATTCGCAGGGGACCGACCAGGCCAATGCGTGAGTTGAAGTTGCGGTCGCAGTGTGGGCAGTAGAAATCGGTAGAGGCGGGGGGGATGTCATTCATGGTAGTGAGGGTGGCAGTGGCGCTAAGAATGGCAGGAGCAGAGTGTGTGCATGGTGTATTGGTGTTGTCGGCATTGGGGTGAAGTCCGCTGTCATGGATGCGCATGTGACCGAATAGGCCCATGCGATGAGTGAAGGCGCGATGACAGTGTAGGCGGCGATCTTTGCTGTGTGTTAGTGCTCCAGGCACTGGTTTACCAGTCTCTGTACGATGGATTCGCAAGTGACCGACCAGGCCGATGAGTGAGGTGAATGTGCGGTCGCATTGAGGACAAATTAGGAGAGAGTCCCCGTCGCTGGTGGTGGTGATAGAGGTAGTGAAGGCGGTGGTGGTTGCGGTGGTGGGGGTAACATAGGATGAGTATTGGGATGACAGGGCCTGGGCATCGACGGTGTTCGTCCGTGGTGCTAATGACTTTCATGCTGCTCTTTTGGCCTTGGAGGCGGGGATCCGATTGGCCTCATAGATTATTGAACCAGTGTTCACGGATCTTCTCCATGCCGGTCTATCCTGGGCGAGGTCTCCCAGTTCGCCGGGTTGATTTGCGGTTGCTTCAGTGATTTTTTCAAAGTGTCCTTGTAGCGTCGTTTTTGACCTCCCTGTCGGCGAGCACCCGTAGCGATATTTCCGTTGAAAAGTCGTTTGGGTAGTCGCTCGTCGTCCATTCTTGCCAGGTGGCCGCACCATCGCAGTTGCACTTGCCTCGGCATGGCGTGGATGCTAAGGATTCCGGTAGGCTCCAGGACATCGGTGTCCGGGATCCTAACTTGCCATCTCAGCTTCAGTATTCTGCGGAGGCAGCTGAGATGGAAGCGATTCAGCTTCCTGGCTTGGTTCGAGTAGACGGTCCAGGTCTCCGCTCCGTAAATGACTGTCGTCAAGACGACGGCCTTGTACGTCTTCAGTTTGGTGTTCAGGGGAATACCGTAGCAATTCCACACGGAGGCCTGTAGCCAGCCGAAGGACTGACTGGCTTTGGAGATCCGTTGGGCAACCTCGTCATCGATTCTCGTGTTACTTCCTAGATAAGCGAAGGTTTCCACATGTTTGAGTTGAGCACCGTTGACATTGATTTGGGGAGCATTGTATTCCGCGCTTGGTGGCGGCTGGTGCATGAAACCGTTTTGGCTGTGCTTATTGTAAATCCGAAATCGGCGCAGCCTGCAGCGAAGAGGTCCACGCTCCTTTTCATGTCCTCCTCCGTGACGGTGTTAAAGGCGAAGTCATCCGCGAAGAGCAAGTCGTGGACTGTACCAGTAGACACGTGCGTTGGAGCCTGCATACGCCGACTTTTGAGAAGGTGTCCGTCAGTTCTATAGGCGATGCCGATACCAGGCCGTTCATCGCGGTAGGCGTCAATGAGCATAGCCGAGAACATGAGACTGAACAGCGTGGGAGCCAATACGCAGCTCTGCTTCATTCCGTTGGTCACTGCGAATGCCTCGGATACTGTCCCGTTGTCAGTGACGATAGCCGTCATCCCCTCATTAAACTGACGCACCATGTGCGTGAACCGCTCAGGACAGCCGAATTTCTGCAGGACTTTCCATAGTCCGTTGTGATTCACCATGTCAAAGGCTTTCGTCAGATCCAAGAAGGTAGTGTATAGGTGAGTTCACATCTCCTGGCACTTCTCTTGTAGCTGGCGGGCGGCAAAGATCATATCGGTTGTTCCGCAGTGTCGGCGCAAGCCACATTGGCTTTCCGGGAGCAGGCCCTGCTCTAGGTGACCGCTCAGACGATTAAAAAAGATGCGGGTGAAGATCTTTCCGGCGATGTTGAGCAACGAGATGCCTCTGTGATTATCACAGAGGTGCCAGTTCTCCTTCCGTTTGTAGAGATGGACGATGGTCGCGTCTTTGAAATCCTGAGGAACATGTACTTGGCACCAAATCTCTTGGAAGAGTGTTGTGAGTTCTGCCATCAGCCGGGGACCGCTGTGCTTGTAGACTTCCGGTGGGATTGCGTCGGATCCCGGTGCTTTACCGCTGGAAATCTGCTGCACGGCCCAAATGGTTTCTGGTAGGAAAGGCGGCAGATCCAGGTCATTGTTCGTGTCCACTTGAGGGAGCCGGTCAATGGCAGAATCGGAGATGGCTAATGAGCAATTGAGGAAACTTCTGAAGTGCTCGGCCCAGCGCTTCAGAATTTGTGATTTCTCTGTCAGGAGTGTTGTGCCGTCAGAGCTGAGCAGCGGTGCGGACCCCTTGATACACGGGCCGTAGATGGCGTTGATGCCTTTGAAAAAGTTTTTCATTTCATTGCGGTCCGCATACCCCTGGATTTCCTCAGCCTTTAGGGTCATCCAGGCATCCTGCATCTCCCACAGCCGTTGCTGAACAAGGTGCCAGCATCTGAAGAAGGCTGCTTTGGTGACGTCAGTTCGAAGGTCCATGTAGGCTTTGCGTAGTCTATTCTGCTCCGCGAGTAAGTTGCTGATGTCGCCGTCATTGTCGTCAAACCAGTCCTGGTGTTGACGGCGTGCGCGTCCGAGGACTTCAAGGGCGGTGGACTGGATGACCTTTCGCAGTTAACACCATCGTGTCTCTACGGTAGCATTATTATCTGCAGCATGCATATCCCCAGTTTCTCGGTAATTTGGTTGCTGAAATCGAAACAGTAAGCGGACAGATTTACTAAAAGAGTACCTAACTAACCTGGCGGACGCTTACCTTAGGGCCTTCGTCGGGGTTTCAGTCGGAGCCTCATCTGGGAGATGACGAGGCGGTGATCTGCCCAACCATCAGCATCGCGGATCACCTTGGTTACCAGCACGTCCTGTTGATCTCGCCTCCGGACGAGAACATAGACCAGCAGATGCCAGCGCCGCGACCGAGGGTGCATCCACGTGGCCTTTTTCCGCGTCGGAAGGCGGAAGAAGGTCTTGGTCAGCAGGAGACGGTGTTCCACACACGTTTGCAGAAGAAGGAGGCCATTATCGTTACAGCTACCTAAACCGTGGCGACCCAGCTCTCCCTGCCAGGCAGCGTGGTCCATCCCGACGCGGGCGTTGAAGTCACCAAGGACAAGTAACTTGTCATCTTTCGGCACAGTCGCCAGCAGGGCGTGCAGGTCCTCGTAGAATTTGTCCTTCGCCGCATCAGAGCTCTTCATTGGGGGCGTCGGCGGTGATAATGGTGGCGAACTGGTCTCCCCGGAGAGGCAGGCGGAGGCTCATCAGGCGATCAATGATACCCTGCGGCAGACAGGGCAGACGTCCCACGATGTCGTTCCGGATGACAAAGGCAACACCAGCGTCGCGTCGCTCTGCCTTTGGCCGGCCGCTCCAGAAGAATGTGTAGCCGGCACCGTCCTCATCCAGCTGACCCTGCTCAGAGAATCGGGTCTCGCTGAGAGCAGCAATGTCCACCTTGTAGCGCACCAGTTCCCGAGCGACTAGCACCGTCCTCCGTTCCGGCCGGTTGCATCTAGGATTGTCTAAAAGTGAATTAAAATTCCACGCTGCTAGTGTGAGAGGGCTCACCCGAGCAGCCTGGAGGGTATGGCAAGGGGATGGGGACGGGGGTACTGTTGTTTGTTTGAGTTTTACGATCGCGTATTTTGCGATCTGCGAGCCATGGCCAGCTGCAGAAGACGTGATAACCAGCATTTGTTTAGGGCACCTTTTCTAGAGCCTTCCTCCGCGAAGAGGCAAGCAGTGCTTTCCCTAAACAGGGCTGCTCGGACATCCCAGACGGCTGCCGAACTCCACTATGGGTCACGGTTTTGTTTTAGTGAGAGAACGACCCGAGTTAGTCTGGGCCGCCTACGGGGTTGCTGTCACCCCCACCGTAGGAATTTTTGAGAGGGGGCAGGTGGGAAGTTCGGGAGTCAGACATACCGGGTGTGGAGGCACACAACACCAGAGACCCTCACCTAGTTTAGCCCGCCGGCCGCGACGGTTGCCCGGGGTGTGGCCGTTGGGAAGAACCCAACTTCTAGGAGCCACATGTGAGAGTTGGGTACCAGTTAGAGGCGGTGACAGGAGCACCTGTAACCGATCGTGTACTGACTCGCAAACTAATGCAAAATTGGCAGAACCCTTGACTGAGACCTTTAGAACGTTGCATTTGATGAGGTTCGAATTAACTCACAGTGATTCAATACGGATGGACTTCCAGTTCTTCTCGATACCATCGAAGCTGCGGAGGCCCCGATGGGCGGACCACGCACATTTTTCCGACTGTTTCCCATCCCCTCTTGAACAGGTTCTTCCGTGTATAAGTCCCGCACGTTGTCAGCATGCGAGAGGTGTAGGCTAGTTTGCAGCAACAGGCATAAGAACAGATTTTGAAACTCCCTTATCTGGTGATATTTCCATGTTAAAACTACAAAAACAGCAGGGATAGGCGATTCGGTGCGGATTGCTCGTTGGTGGTTCTAGTTCACATGGGGATAAGTTGCACTGCTTCTGAGGTTGGAGCGTTATGGTGGAGTGAGTGGTAGTGAGCTTAATCTGGGAGATTGAAGGTGTTTATCTAGGGTGATGCAGACCCATAACGTGCGCGCACAATATGAGCTGGTGCGGACCCAGTGTCCAAAGCTGATGGCATTCTCGACTGTGTAGAGTATGTTATTGAGATGGATGCAATGATGACTCGCAAGAACAATACAGCGCCTAAAAAAACATATTCAAAAGGGAAACGCCTGAAATAGAAGAGCGTCAATATCGTGGCTCTCGTGTTTTTACGGCCTCCCTGCTGGCATCGTGCAGGACAGACCAACAGTCATGGTTCCCAAGACTGCTGACCAATGGGAAGTCGGCCTCATCTGGAATGAGGTGAATGAGGTCGGGAAACTCGGATTGAAGACGGGTTATTGTAGGGTTAGATCCAGAACGCGTGGACTCACACAGGCATAACCCCAACCTCATCAGTCAGCGCGCCCGAACAGTCTTGACATTTTCGTGCTTCTAATACATCATAGATCATCGCTGCGTCTTATCTGGAGCGAGCCTAGGCACTTGGGGTGGAGGAAGTTATTACATGCTGACGACTGCTCGAAAAGGATTTTGAGATGGGTTCGGAGGAAGAGGGGAAGCGACTCACAACACATCCGACTTGGAGGTATAGTAGGCCTCAAGCAGAGCTTCCGGTGCCATCCACCGCACAGGAAGTCGCACACAACCCTGTTTACGATAGTAGTGGTTGTCAGAGATGTCACGAGTGAGACCGAAGTCGCCAATTTTGACACGGACACGTACTACCTCTTCAATAACTGTCCTCCAAACATTAAAACCAGCCGACCGCGGAAAATCAATATAATACGTTAAAAAGCAAACTACTCTCAAATGTTAAGTAACCATAACTACAACATTGCTAGTACCTGACACTGCTGCCAAAACATGAGGTTTTCGGCAGCAAACTCCTTTTCCAACCACCGTTGAAACTTTCCACGCCCAATGGGATCTTTGAGAAGTTCCATGAAAGAGAAACTCCACCGTTTGACGCGCTTAATAGATAGATCTTGCATGCTGGTGGACATGTTCCAGTAGTCAACATTGTCCGAAATCCACGGATTACTTTGGCTAGGCGAATCTTGTCGATCGGAGTTATCAGTACCCTTATCTAAAAGGTAATAGAAAGAGGTTTGGAGAGAAAATCAAGTGAATAAAGGGGGTGCAATCAAATCGAAAACAAATAAGCTTCAGGAACACCCCATATATCTATAAATTTACCCAACATACTTCTAACCAAACGGTATTCATAACTGCAAGATCGAGTATGTGAATCGGGAAAGTCATGCGAAGAAAACCAGCAATCAGGATAATCGAACCTTCGTGAGAATCTAAGTTTTTAAATGCTGCCGAAAAACGCCGAACAACTTTTTTCACATCGAAAAGTGAGACCATAATCCTAAGAAATCCCAGACAGGCTACGATGCCGATATTTTAATGCACTTTTTTTCGGCAATCTTCAAAATCTTAAAAAATGACTATTTAAGTAGTATTCACTCAATTTATTGATTCCAGATGGCCGGATATATTGAAATATATTTAATAGAAAACGCAAGCAAAATATTCTTCCTTGTACTAATTTGAGAGCAATTCACGTCTTCTTCATATTTTAAAAGGTTTTGTGATTCAGAATAATGTTGAACCTGATCAGCCATTGCATTAGCTTTTAGGTTTTATAATCTAAAATAGGAATTTCCACTGTGTAAGAAAGAGCATTTATTTCTCTATGTCATTAAGAATATACCATATATTGCTCACCAAATTTTGCGATGCATGTTGCCTATGGTTGTATGCTTCCTGAGAGACATTAATAAAGCAACAGAAAGAATGTGGTTTGAATGGACACTATACAATCTTAAAAATCTCATAAATGGAAAATGTTTAAATCAAAAAATGTTGTCTCTTCAAGTATAAAGAAGTGATTTGCTATCAAATTATTACAATAAGGGGTATCTTGGGCATGTTTACTATAAAATATGTTTGAATTCATAAGGACACATAAAATCAATAGAAAAAATGAATACAACTTATGCAGTAATTAATTATCGAGTGCGGTTTCACAGGCAGCCAAAAAGACGTACGTTCACAAGCGGGTATCCTGGCGTATCCAAAATATCATCGTATTATGCAGCATGATGCTCGATATTACAACTCCACTCAAGTCATCTTTCTTAATCTCAAAAACACTTCAAAATTTCGAGTAACATTTCATGCGTTGGGCAAATGACTGCATGTGTGTGCGTAGTTCGCTTCGGTGTGGAGGCAGGATCCGAGGACGACAGTTCGATCGTCCCGAATTCCATCGCATTTCCCATCGAATGACACAGCACTGGTGACTTACGAGGCATCTACCGCACACCCTCCGCCTCCCTCACCAGTCAGGCTCCGACAGCAAGACACCGTCAAGACGACTGGAGGTCGACTCGGGCGAAGTGGTTTAAAAGGCTAAACAGCTCCCTTACGTGTGTCATACACGACCTCATCCCCACTGCATGCACCTAACTTTCTGTGAAGCCGGTCAGGATGTCACATGCATGAGAGTACAATACAAGCCATATTATTATGGAAGTAATTTAGCCTGACTGTCAGGCCCAGCAAGGTCCATAAATTGGCAATCGTCCAAGCTAAAACTTGCAGCGTGTTGTTATAGGTTCAAGCATGAGGAGGGTTGGTTACCGAATCTGATTCTCGATGTGGACGAGTCGCCAATAATGTAGCCAGAGTACACTGGGGCGAGTTTAATTACAAGCTCGCAACCACCTGTTGTGTCCTCCTAGACTGATTATTCGTTGCCTGTGCCATCTTCACCAGTTTGAACCTCGCAGACATGTACAAGTTCGATTACGTCCAGCTCTAGAAGACCCCATGAGCAAACTTACCAACAGGCGTATCTGAATAATTTCATGGAGGCGAAGGCCTTGCTGGAGAAGAAAAGCCCACCTTCCGTCTTTTTGCCTATGGTGATGAAGATATCCTACGGCCTGCAGACTACCCCTGTGTCCCTGACAAAGGTGGGTACGTAGTTAGCGCTACTTGTTGGCACTTCTACTGACTAATAGACAAGGCCTCGCGGGCTCACCTCTTCCGAACGCTGTATGAGGCTCTGGGACAGCCGGTTCGCAACCAAATAAGTGCGCATTGGGTGCGACCTGCCTGTCTGTCAAGTGGAGTGGTACTGCTCGGACAGGAAGGACGTGCCTCAATGGCTGCAGAGACTGCTGAGTACAGGCTCTGTCTCTATTACACTGCCAGAATACAAGACCGCCACAACAGAATCAGTGGGCCGGCTTGTACAATGCAGTCTTCCGACTGAA
Organism: Schistocephalus solidus; assembly: GCA_017591395.1. Classification (NCBI taxonomy): domain Eukaryota; kingdom Metazoa; phylum Platyhelminthes; class Cestoda; order Diphyllobothriidea; family Diphyllobothriidae; genus Schistocephalus; species Schistocephalus solidus. The sequence goes on from WEDG01006414.1 coordinate 221,515, forward strand.
CCAATCCAAGGGCCGAAGAGTGCTCACCTCCTCCTGGCCTCGCTTCCCCCCACCGGCAGACACCCCCAGGGACAAATGTCCCCGCCTTGATGACTCATCCCTCTTCTAATAAACTCATCAATATTATCTACCTCCTTTGCTTCCGAGCGATGCTACCGACGTCCGCGGTGCGTGAGGAAGACTTGCTGCAATGACTGTTGCTCAAAATTTAGTACTGTTTGCTGTTATCGTCAAGACGGCCATTTGTGCCATGATTGTAAGCCCAGTCTCTTATTAATTCAGACAAACAGGTTGCCTTCAGCCTGCTTCCAGGTCATGCTGCAGACACATTTTCCCCTCCAGAGCTGAATTGTACTTCTTATTGTGCTTGCTTTGTGAGGAAGTGCTTGTCAGGTGTCTTTAAATGGGACTCGATATACTTTCACTTCATGGCTGTCCATGAATACGTGCTGGAAAGCACTCTTGCCTTTTTTCCTTTGCTGCCTTTACTAATTCACTTAATCACCCGCATACTTAGTCCGCTAGTGTCATTTCTGTCTTTCGATAGACGTTGTTTGTTGGTTGGCGTCCTGTTTAATTTCTTTTGTAACGTTTTGTGTTCTATGCATTTTAGCCACTTATCCCAACTTTTGCGCCTGAGTAATTCTCTACCTGTGGCCGCAGTCCTTTTGTTTATCGGAAACCCAGCATCTGTCTTTTTTTCCGTCCTTTACTCAGAAGCTCTGCATTCTTTGCTCTTGATTTCTGCCCTGGTACACTTACATAGTCAACGTATCTTTCAGGGCATTCTGCCGCAGCAATGGGCTCGTTAACATTGGCTTTGCATGTTATCCGCTTTTCATAAATATCCTTACGCTACTTCAACACTTTAGAAAGACGCCGCTTTAAGAGTGTGGTCTCGAAAAGCGAACTTGCATGCCATCTTAATGACTTTTTGGCCGGTAGTACAGAATATTGTCCTTCTCGTGGGCATTATTTGCACCACCTACTTTCCTCACGCCTTGTTCCAGTTTTACGGTTGGTTGCTGTATTGCTGTGATGACCATTATTCCCTTCGATATGGCATCCTCTCCCAAGTTCCCTCTCCTGCGCTGTCCACATATGCATTGAAGTTGGCTGTCCGGACTCTATTTACGACGAACATGACTGCAGCGCCTGAGTTGTGCGGGCACGTTCCACTTTCTTCCTACAATAAGATTCAATCTAAGTTCTGGAACGTCAGTTTTTGGAGTGACGTCATCGATTGCACTGCGGATAACGTGCATCTGCAACGATGCAGTTGTACGTCATCCACAGTGGGCCTCACCTACATGCAAGTTACCGGAGGTGGGTAGTAAAGGTAGAGCGTATGTGTGATACATTCGTTGGTGAAGAGAAAGTGCGGTGGTGCGGTCAAGCCTGTGGTAATTTACCATGGATTTTTGTGAAGGCGCATGCGGTCAAATAGGTCTATGTGGTGAGCGAATGTGCGTGGACAGTGGAGGCGGACACACATACACTGACACTCACCGGAGGAAGGGGTTGAAGGATGAGTTACACCGGTCAGAGCCAGCCCCATGGTGGTACTGTGAGCGGCGAGGGCGGCCGTGCTAGATTTGCGTAGCATCAGCGGCATCGCTGAACTACTGCCGCTCACCATAGCGCCAGCTGGGCTAGCGGTCCCGGGCACCGAGCCAATCTGACCACCGGACAACTGGGCAGCGCAGCCAGCGCTGCTCGATACTGCTGAGACCGCAGTGCAGAGCATGATGTCGAATTCCGCGTACTGGTCACAGTAATTCTGCACGCGGCAGGAGAATGGGAAGGTAATGCGGGTAGTTTTGTGTAAACGGGCTGTGAAGGGTGCTTTTGGCGAACAACTAACGTGTAGAATGCAACGTTAACTACTACTAAAACACACAAAGTAGCCATAGAGAGGTATAGAAACTAGCCTTGTCAGCGTTTCTTGCCAGGTAATTGTGCGTCAAAAGTACTGAGAAGATGAGGAAGGAACAACATACAAAACGGATTTGGAATGTAATGTGTGAGGAGTTAATCAGGAGTGGATCACAGTACATTATAAACAGATAACTCTTATTGTATAAACAACAAAAGGATATTGGTTTAACATAAAGACATCAACAACACTGTAGGAGCCCTTTGCGTGTCAATACGGATAAGCAAAACTGGTTCAAAAATTCACTTCAAACATGTACATGGCTTAGTGGGTATTTCAGACCGCTTCCCACTTAAGAGGAAAATTAACATACATTATTAATTCAAAAGAGACAATTTTACGGGCATACGTTTGCTTTCGATAAACTCTCATCAGGCCTTTATTGCTGTGAAACTAAGTAAAATATTTTGGAAAGTTGAACAAAGCGTACTGTCGTCAGGGTAAGAAAAAAAACGAAATTGCGGTTAGTCTTCTGATTTTCATCAGAGGGATGGTGGCTGCCTACACAGGTAATTAGCTGCGGGCGGTTGAAATGAATTAATAAGACAACCTCAGTTAAAAATCATTTGCTGTCTAGACCGATGTCCACGCAAAGGTAGACCGATAAACATGTCACACTGTATGAATATTTCGGGGGAAATTTTCAAGCCTAAGAGTTCACTTATAGTCAAGTTTTAAAAAACCGTAACTTAATCTAGTTTTAAAGGTTTCCACCCGCCTAGCATCCGTTTGTCGTAAAAAGAGGCTTCGTGGCATTTTGTATTTTGCTCTGACGGACCACTTAGAAGTGTGCAGAAAATAATTTTGAATTATACGACATGTCAATGAATATGGCATAATAACACAGCAACAGTTCGACCGTGGATTACGACAAGGTCCGCCGTATGCTCCATAGAAGGGTGGTGCAGGGACGGTGACTTGCGCGTGATTTAGTTTTAAGTGATAATAGACTTGCGCTGCAGCTACCGCACTAAATCCTCTTCCGCCACCTATGCCCGGTGTCATGACAGTCAAGAAGACAGGAGATGGGAGAGGGCGTGGGTGGCTGGCATGGCCGAAGCCGCCTCTAGGCGTACCACCACATCTGGCTCGGATCCCATAAAGACCACATTAAGAAGGAGCCATTGCAGCCTGACTATCAGTCCGTTAGTCACTCACTCCACACAAAACACACATTGGGCTAACCACGCGGTACGAGTTATCACGTCGGTTGGCAATCTTCCAAGCCACGGCTTTTAGTGTACCGTGATAGTTTTAAGCGCGTCAGATTATTTATAGTGAGGAAAATGCGCTGAGCTGTCGACCTCACTCTCTCTCCCCCACCCCCACAATCAGATCAACATTAGAGCCGGTCAGTTATCTGATGTGGGAGTGGGCGGATTGGCTGACGGGTCGGCGTACCCGTCTTTGCGCGCCACAGCACGACCTGGCCCCCATAACGCACACACCAGGATTCACTAAATCAGGGGATATGGAGGAGCCATCTACGTCTGACTCCCAGTCCACTGGTCAGCCACTCGACACACACAGCACATACGCTACGCCGACGGCGTGATCTGGTGTAAGCGTCAGATTGGCAGCCTTCCAAGCCACGGTTTCTAGGAAACCGTGATTTTATTAGGTACATTATGATGAGGATGTTGTCTATGTATTAGTGTAGATAGTGTGCGCTGATGTGACTTAACCTCCGGTAGATTACCGCAGGTTGTCGTGTAGGCCCATGTGTCCTAATAGGCCGGTGTGGTGTGTGAATGTGCGGAAGCAGTGAGGGCAGTGGTGGCGGGAGCGGCGACTGTATGTCGGAGCCACAGGCACTGTTTCACCAGCCTCAGTGCGATAGCAGGTGACCGACCAGGCCGATGCGTGTGTTGAAGTTGCGGGTGGAGTGTTAAAGGAGGAATCGGTAGAGGCTGCGGGGATGTCATTCATGGCAGTGGTCGCATCTTTGAAATCCTGAGGAACTTGTCCTTGGCGCCACATCTCGTGGAAGAATGTTGTGAGTTCCGTCATCAGCCGGGGCCCACCGTGCTTGTAGATTTCCGGTGGGATTGCGTCATATCCCGGTGCTTTACCGCTGTAAATCTGCTGCACGGCCCGAATGGTTTCTGGTTGGGATGGCGGCAGATCCAGGTCATTGTTCGTGTCCACTTGAGGGAGTCGGTCAATCGCAGCATCGGAGTTGACTGATGAGCAAGTAAGGACACTTCTGAAGTGCTCGGCCCAGCGCTTCAGAATTTGCGATTTCTCTGTCAGGAGTGTTGTGCCGTCAGAGCTGAGCAGCGGTGCGGTCCCCTTGGTACAGGGGCCATAGATGACCTTGATGGCTTTGACAAAGTTTTTCATTCCATTGCGGTCCGCATACCCCTGGATTTCCTCAGCCTTTTGGATCAACCAGGCGTCCTGCATCTTCCGAAGCCATTGCTGTACAAGGCGGCGGCATGTCAAGAAGGCTGCTATGGTGTCGTCTGTCAGAAAGTCCATGTAGACTTTGTGTAGTACATTTTTCTTTGCGAGTAAATGCTGATGGCGGCGTCATTTTCATCAGAGCAGTCCTGGTGTTGACGGCGTGCGCGTCCGAGGACTTCGAGGGCGGTGGACTGGGTGACATTTCGCTGTTGACACCATCGTGTGTCCACGATGGCGTTATTATCTCAAGCATACAGGTTCTCCAGTTTCTCGGTTATTTGGTTGCTGAAATCAAAACAGTGGGCAGGCAGATTTAACAAATAGTATCTAACTTACCTGGCGGTTGTTTACCTTGCGGCCTTCGTCGGGGTTGCAGTCGGAGCCTCATCTGGGAGATAACGAGGCGGTGCTCTGTCCAACCATCGACATCACGGATCCCTTGGTTACCAGTACGTTCTGTCGGTCTCGCATACGGACGAGAACATAGTCCAGTAGCTGCCAGCGCCACGACCGAGGGTACATCCACGTGGCCTTTTCGTTCGTCGAAAGGCGGAAGAAGGAGTTGTTGGTCAGCAGAAGACGGTGTTCCGCACACGTTCGCAGAAGAAGGAGGCCGTTATCGTTATAGCTACTGAGACGTCCCACGATATCGGTTCGTTTTTCAAAGGCAACACCATCGTCGTGTCGCTCTGCCTTTGGCTGGCGGCGCTAGAAGAGGTTGTAGCCCGCACTTACCTCCTCCAGCTGACCCTGCTCAGAGAATCGAGTCTCGCTGAGAGCAGCAATCTCCAGCTAGTAGCGCACCAGTTCCCGAGCGACTAGGACCGTTCTCCGTTCTGGCCGGTTGCTCCTCGGATTGTCCAAAAGGGACCGAACATTCCAGGCTGCTAGTGTGAGCGGACTCACCTGAGCAGCCTGGAGGATATGGCGAGGGGGATGGGGACGGGGGTATTGTTGTTTGTTTGAGTTTTATGACCGCGTAGTTTGCGATCTGCGAGCCGCGGCCGGCTACAGAAGTCGTGAAACCCAGCATTTTTAAGGCACCTTTTCTAGCCCCATCGTCCGCGAGGAGGCAAGCAGTGCTGTCCCTAAATAGGGCTGCTCGGACATCCCAGACGGCGGCCAAACTCCACTAGGGGTCACAGTTTTTTTAGTGAGAGAGCGACCCGAGTTAGCCTGGGCCGCCTACGGGGTTGCTGTCGCCCCCACCGTAGGACTTTTTGAGGAGTGGAGAGGTGGGAAGTTCGGGAATCGACATACCGGGTGTGGAGTCACACACAACACCGGAGACACTCACCTGGTTTAGCCAGCCGGTCAAGACGGTTGCCCGGGGTGTGGCCACTGGGAAGAACCCAAGTTTGAGGAGCCACAAGTGAGAGTTGGGTACCAGTTAGAGGCGGCCTCAGGAGCATTTACAACCTGTACGAGACAAATGGAGTGACCAAATGCTATCTGTGTGGTGCTACCCCTAACTAGTACCCCTACACCCCAGCCCCCTACACCACACACACACACACACACACACACACACACACACACACACACACACACACACACACACACGACAGTTCGACTGTCGTAGTCCGACAATGTCCACCGTATGCTCCACGGAAGGGTGATGCAGGGACGGTGACTTGCGCTGCATCTACTGCACTATCTCATCCTCCCCCACCTATGTACTGTGTCAAGACAGAGTCAAGAAGACCAAAGATGGGAGAGGGCGCAGGTGGCTGGCGCGGCCAGAGCCCCTAGGCTCTAGCCGCTCCTAGGCATGCCACCACAACCCCTATGTTCGGCATTTGTTTTGGGAGCGTAACCCGAATAACGCCTGCCGTGCCCTGTGCCCTGATGTGGCCCCCGTGGCCACGTGGCTTGTTTAGGGCACACACACACACACAAAGAGATTTGACTATCTGAAAGCATATCAAATGACTTTGGAAAGGATTGCAGAAACTTCGGCAGATATTGGTAGCGGAGTTTGACTCACCTGGAGGTTTTCAATGGCCTTGGACACCCTAACGCGCTTATGCATGCTGGCCCTTAATTTCGCCAACTTCTCCGATGGCGTAAGGCCCTCCAGGACATTAAGAAGCAGCTGTCCTCCGGGACCGGTAGGGATGGGGAAACCGGTAGGCCGAAGGGGCGCCTTTTTGGGGCGTTTTGCTCGACAGAGTTTGCGCATATCCACCTCGGTGGTGTTGACACAGCCCGGCGCCGGTCGGTGCACATCCCAGTAAGCGGCCTCCTGGGACTCTAAAACGATACGCTCAAATTTGTCCCTCTTCTTGTCCACCTTCACCTCAGCCTCCGCCTTTGAACAGAAGAAAGAGGGGATAGGGAGCAGTACAAATAATGTGAAAGTTAGAAACAGTTTCCCCTGAAGAGAAATAATTATTCGTCTAAACACAGGTACATTCTCCTCCTTCCGTTTTATCTCTCCCTTCCTCGCCCTTCTTCTTCCTTATTTCTTTTTCTCACTTGCTCTTCCGTCTTCCTCCAGGTTCTTCTTCTTCTTCTTTTCGCACGTGCTTCTTTTCCTTTTTCCACTTCTAAGTATTCACCACGTTCTTTTTTCTTCTGTGGTTACAGGATGTAACAGAATCTCACCACACCAAAACTACTTCTGAGAGCTTGTAGACAAACACGGGTTCAAGATTCTTATTTCCGGCAGTGCTAAGATCAGATGATCATACACGAATGGCCGAATTCTGGGCTTAATGGGGTTTACGCAGTCCTTTCAGCGCATACATGCTCAATGTGGCCCCCGTGTTGGTCCAACGCATCTACCACGGCCTGCCGAAGCACAAACAATAATAACACACACACACACACGTAGAATTTCCCGTGGAATGGGATTGCGTTGACCAGAACGAATGGGTCTTAACATGCCAGCCAGCAGGAAAATCCATCAAAGGAATTATTTATCATCAAGGCTCTAGAAATTGCGACAAGTAGAGTTTTTGGGCATAGCAAGGTATCCTGCAGCTCCACAAACTGAACCACCGAGGACAATCAGCCATAAACAATGATCCGAGGACTTGCGAAAACTTGAGTTACCACCTCTCAAAGGATTTTCATCCTCGCTGATACCAAGTTTTGCGTTGGTTGGTAATTTTACACCGAATAAGATGAGGGTCGAACATTTGCTTCCTATGCCAGCAAGATCTCTACGAGAATGCATTAAGTTTTAACGAGCAGCTTAAATTATCAAGCGAATAGTTTACTGAGCACAAAAAGAAGTGCTTTTCCGAACCGAATTCACTATCGAATGTTAATACGAAGCAAAGAATGATGCAGCTTTTGAAGTGATCCAATGACAACTTATTTCGTTTAGTCCTGACTTTGGGAACAGATTATTGGCCAAAAATCAAAAGCTTGGAGACGAGCAAAATTTCAAACGGAGGTCCAACGACGCCGCAATAGAAACAATATGAGCAATAAATGCGCCTATTCGTTCAAAACCACTTTAAAAAAACAATAAAATGATAGGAAGAATATTCAGGAACGACTCAGCCGTTTGTAGAGGTCAAAGGTCCTGGATAACTTCAGATCTTCAAGGGGTTTTGCACTTTTGGTTCACTGAGCGGTTGACAGTATTTATTGGTGAAGAGGCTGTTTTTATCAAGTCGACGAAGTTGATAAACAAATTCCAATTTGATGTCGTTTGTGAGGTAATTCGGCTTAAGAAAATTTCCAGAAAATTCCAAAGAGCAATTACGTTCGTGCAGTGGCAGTTTTAATGTCAGAATCAGAACAAGCGAAGTGTTAACGATTTTCAAACTGTCCAAGTCGGAGAACAAAAAGATACGTGGTTCTTTTGCACACGATGACCTTGACAAGGTGTACCGGTAAAATGTACAAATACATAACTTGTCCTGCCTTGTCAACAGTAAGCGATGTTTTAAAATTAATGGTGAACTAGAAAAAAAAGCAGTGAAAAAAATTCATACCATTAAAATGGAGGCAGAGTTCAATAAGCCTTCATTTTTGAATAGAAAAAACTGCTTTGGAAAACATGGTCAGGTGGTAGAGTAGGGTAATACGGTAGTAGTATTTCAGAATGAGATAATGAAACGACGAGGAGATTCGTTCTTGAGCACTTAGGCGTATGAAACAAAATCTCACGCAAATGCATCAATGAAATTAAGTCCTCAGCATCTTAGGATCCAGAATTGAATTCTGATGATGGTTAGTATCCAAAAAACGGTAGCATTTTAGACTGTGGACCACCGAATGTGAACGTCCGACTGACGTCATCGTTTGGATGACTGGTGATATAAGAAGACATCATAGTTCATTGGCGACTAAAGGTAGCGAAAATATAGTTTCAAGAGGGTCACTTAAATTCCCGATGGTCCTTTCTCCGAGTCATGGGGAAAGCTTCTGGGAAAAGATGAGGAATATAAAAGGTTAATAGAATCAGTGTTTAGATAAATGTGCAGCCTTCGCTTGAATGCAGATAGACTAGTTTACGAACTTATTTTAATAAGCAAGTTATTTTAGAGAAAACTAAACCTAGAAGCAAAGAAGCATAAGCGTTCACACGTGGAGGATGCAGGGGAGGTATAATTAGTGCAGAATTTCTTAGGTTATAAGGAAGACTTACGGGGGTAATGACAGAAAGCTTGGGGAGAGTTGAACTATTATTTAGTCAGGAAAGGAGACAAAAGCCTGCTTCAAGTCTCCTGACCCAAAGAAATTTTAGCTTCATTAGCTGGAATCTTGTTGAGAAGAAAGTAGCTGAAAGAGTCGGAAAAATGAGTTTTTTTGTGAAATGTCTTCGGACATTTTCAATTTTTGAACGGCTAGATTCGTTCATTAAACCGAAGAAAGGACAGCAAAATTCAAGAATGAGAAGTACAAACATACGATAATGTCTTAATTTAATTTCAGAAAGGTAGAAATTATAAGAAATAAAGCCGCAAATCTGAGCAGCTTTGGCTGTAATTCGATCGAAATGAGGCGAAATATCTAATTCATTGGAGGAACATTCAATCATAGGGCAACCTTCAAATAAGAGGTTGTGGCAACCTATCAGGCCCAAAAATCATGTAGCGACACTTAGAAGGTGAGAACTCAATTAGCCATGTGGAGCTCCAAGCCGGAAGAGCGTCTAAGTCTGAATGAATTTGTTCTATGCACCGTTCGGTCGTAGAGTTAGAGAAGGAATATACGCATTTGAGGTCATTAGCATAAATAAAAGATTGAGAATGTTTAACTTTCGATGCATTATCATTTATATACAGTAGGAACAACAAAGGACCTAATACAGTACCTTGAAGGACACCTCTAACAATCGGGGTAGTACTTGAGTATGAGGAACCTATTAAAACGTTTTGTTTTCGATCATTTAGGTATGATCTAATAAAGTCAGTAAGGGGACTACGAAATCCTATAGCTTCTAGTTTAGCTAGAAGTCGATCATTTAGGTATGATCTAATAAAGTCAGTAAGGGCCTAAGAAATCCTATAGCTTCTAATTTAGCTAGAAGTCGTTTATGAGGCACTTTATCGAATGCCTTACTAAGATCAAAATAGATAACTACCACAGAGAGATGATCATTACGAAGAGAGGTTAGTAGATTTAGAAAAGACATGTGGCAGGTTTCACAAGAGCTGTGCGGTAAGAAGCCGTGTTGGGAAAAGTTGATAATTTGATTGCTTATGCAAAAATCCGTAAATTGTTTTGCAATTAGTTTTCGAAGAGTTTAGCAAGAGAGGGCGTTTTGTGAACACCGCGATAGTTATGAATATCCGAGCGGGAACCAGATTTAAAAACTGGTATTATAATAGAAGTTTTCCAGTAATCGGGGAAGAAACCATTTCGAGAAATACTGAGAATAACTTGCTTAGTAAAGGTGGAAAATCCCTTAACTGTTTAATAAGTGAGTTTGGAATGTTATCAGTTCCAACCAAATGTGAATATTTTAGGTGAGATTTTTCCTTTTGAATACATGAAGGCGAGAAATTAATGTTTGTTAGAAGCGAATTTGAAAGCAGAGGAATTGGGGGAGTTGGGCTAGTTTCAGTTGTAAAGTGGTTGGCAAAAAATGAATTTAACAACTCGGCTTTGCCCAAATCGTATGTAACAAATTTTTTTGTTACAGTCGAGTAAGGGCGGAGTTACATTCAGATGCTTAGCCGATGACCGAACACGTAAGATATGAGCAACAGATTTGGATGAATTGCCACCACTTAGTGCCCGAGACTCCCTACGCTTATCTCTCGCGAGCCTTATTTTCGATGCTTATTTAAATATTTGTGCAATCCTTAAATGAACTGACAAAGAGCTTTTAGATGAATCTTACAAATCCACGAGATCTTCCTGTCTACAGAGGGCTGAGTCATTTCAATATTTTATTCATAAAGTTGCTTCCGCTTTATCCTTTGCCCCATATTGTCAACCCCCTTTATCATTTCTGCGATCTATCATGGAAGTCAAAAATATATCCTTCGGGAATCGTGCAAATACGTAGTACCGCCGAGGTTCAAACAAAGGCACCAGCACGTGGGAAACGACGGTGATACCACTGAGATATCGCCGCACGAAGAACTCGTTGATTTAAATTTGAATGATGGAATAAACACGAATCATAATACGAATGACATCATTTCCATACACGTTTCCTTAAATTCACCTCCCGCCAAACGGGCAAAGAGTTTTGGATGTCAATGACGACGACAAGGCGTGTGAGACATGCTTTAAAGTTTTTCAAAAAATTTGGAGATTGAAAAGGATATGCAGAGGCTGAAGATGGAGATAGAGAAGTTTAAGAATCTTCTTGCATTTTACTGAAGCACAAGCAGTCCCTAACGATGGAAAATGAGGGAGACAAACGCACACACGCATGCACAGCTTCCGAAGCCAGCACATCCAATAAGGAAGATGACGCTTCGTCTATGGAGCTCGGTGTAGCCATTAAACAGTCTCTTGTAAGGAAAGGGGGCAACCAGCAGGAATTCCAGAAAATGAAGAAACGAGTTTCGGAAGACAAAGGTAATATTTCATCCAAAAATGTAAGTCGCAGAAGCCCAGCGTCGGACACAAATCACTCTCATGTTGAAGTGCCAGCATCCACGAGTAACGCCACCTCTGTGAACTCCCACTATAGCGTAGGCGGTCAACTTAGGACCTCGCCCATAAATCGTAAGCAAAATATCGCAATACGGGGTGTCCCAGAATCGACGTCATGTATCCCGAAGGAACGAGTGACACACGATCTCTATCTTCTTCATGAATATGCCAGTGCAATCCTGAAGAAAGGGGAAATTTTCACCATGCAAAAACCTTCCGACTATGCAGAGCAGACCCCAGTCGCGACATGAGAACAGCCCCAAGGCCTATAAAAGTATTTCAGAAAACGAAACCCAGGCATCAATTCTGTTAGAAGGAAGAATGCCCTTACGGGGATCGCACAAACAAGTGTTTGTTCAGCCGGACTACGAGCCGAGGGAACTATTGAAAATGAGGGAACTAGGGAGAGAATTGAGGCAGAGAATTTGCAGAGCCGAGAAACGGCTGAAAAATCAAATATGGTCAAAAAGTACAGATTAATGTGTCTTTTCTGTGGCCAAAACCTGTAACAATGAAGGCTGGGTCAACCCGACGAATCGATCATTGAAAGTCCACTCCGCAAATGTACAAAGCAATTTCAACAATCTGGATAACCTTAGAAATGTTGTGGATGAAATTAAACCAAACATTATGGCTTTCACTGAAACGTGGCTTACTGCAGACCTCAATAATTCTGTAATATCACTAAGAGGTTATCAGCACCCTAGGATCGATAGACCAAGTTGAGGAGGAGGAGGAGTCAAAGTTTATGTCACTCACAAGCTGATCGCTATGGCTGACATACATATTCCATTACGCGATGTGGAACTCTTAAGCGAAACTATATTTGCTAAGTATTCCAGACCACTGACGATATCGGTTGTGTACCGTTCGCCTTCTCAGACTTCCGATCAAGGATCTCATTCTCATAACGGAACTCTACAATGCCAGCGAGAAGAAAAATGTCCTCATTGTTGGGAATTTTAATGCTCCTGGTATTGAGTGGGAAAACATGGATTGCGCAGAGAATGCAAGATATCTTCAACGAAAAACTACAGAAATGGGCAACAGACAAATATATATTTCAGAACGTCAGCTTTGGAACACGGATGTCAGGTGAGAAGTCCATTAGCCATGTGGAGCTCCAAGCCGAAAGAGCGTCTAAGTCTGAATGAATTTGTTCTATGCACCGTTCGGTCGTAGAGTTAGAGAAGGAATACACGCATTTGAGGTCATTAGCATAAATAAAAGATTGAGAATGTTTAACTTTCGATGCATTATCATTTATATACAGTAAGAACAACAAAGGACCTAATACGGTACCTTGAAGGACACCACTAACAATCGGGGTAGTACTTGAGAATGAGGAACCTACTAAAACTTTTTGTTTTCGATCATTTAGGTATGATCTAATAAAGTCAGTAAGGGGACTACGAATTCCTATAGCTTCTAGTTTAGCTAGAAGTCGATCATTTAGGTATGATCTAATAAAGTCAGTAAGGGCTTACGAAATCCTATAGCTTCTAATTTAGCTAGAAGTCGTTTATGAGGCACTTTATCGAATGCCTTACTAAGATCAAAATAGATAACTTCCACAGAGAGATGATCATTACGAAGAGAGGTTAGTAGATTTAGAAAAGACATGTGGCAGGTTTAACAAGAGCGGTGCGGTAAGAAGCCGTGTTGGGAAAAGTTGATAATTTGATTGCTTATGCAAAAATCCGTGATTTGTTTTGCAATTAGTTTTTCGAAGAGTTAAGCAAGAGAGGTCGTTTTAAAGACACTGCAATAGTTATGAATGTCCGATTGGGAACCAGATTTAAAAACTGGTATTATAATAGAAGTTTTCCAATAATCGAAGAAGAAACCATTTTCGAGAAATACTGAGAATAACTTGCTTAGTAAAGGTGGAAAATCCTTTAACTGTTTAATAAGTGAGTTTGGAATGTTATCAATTCCAACCGAATGTGAATTATTTAGGTGAGCTTTTTCCTTTTAAATACATGAAGGCGAAAAAATTAATGGTTGTTAGAAGCGAATTTGAAAGCAGAGGAATTGTGGGAGTTGGGCTAGTTTCAGTGGTACTGTGGGTGGCAAAAAACGAATTTAACAACTCGGCTTTGACCAAATCGTCTGTAACAATTTTTTTGTTTCAATCAAGTAAGGGCGGAGTTACATTCAGACGCTTAGCTGATGACCGAACATGGAAGATATGAGCAACAGATTTGGATGAATTGCCATCACTTAGTGCCCGAGACTCCCTACGCTTATCTCACGCGAGCCTTATTTTCGATGCCAATTCAAATATTTGTGCAATCCTTAAATGAACTGACAAAAAGCTTTAAGATGAATCTTTAAGTTGTTTTCGTAATTTTTAAGTCTGTTCTGGAGAAAATGTTGAAGAGTAGAAGAAGCTGTATTTGAATTAAAAATCTTAAACGTGATAAAAGCCTGGATTTTTTCTGTGAGGCTCTGCAATAGCTCATAAAAAAAGTTTGGATCGTTGATTGAGCATATGCTATGCCAATCTAGAGTGCTTACGAAATTATTTATCATTTCATGGTTTGTGTTAGCAAATTCGAAGTTATTGCATTTAACCTCAGGCTTCGTAAGAAGGGGGACTGGGAAACAACAGTGAATTATTGCGTGATCACTTGTGAAAATATCATGATGAAAATTCATAAAGAGAGGGTGAACATCATTTGTAAAAATTAAATCTAAAATTTTGTCATTTCTAGTTACTGATCTGACCAGTTGGAACATGTTTGAAAAGTTAATAGTATCGACCAATTTCTGATGTTTAGGCGGAGAGGAATTGGCCTGCCAGTCAATGTCTGGCAGATTGAAATCGCCTACGATTATTTGACATCAAATTAAGTACCTGCAACTTTTTATAATAGTTTACAGAGCTCGCTTTCATTGCTGGAATAACACGGAGGATTATAGACACAGCCAATTAATGCTTTTTTATTGTGAGGGAGGATGACTGAAGCAAAGCATACATTTCCAGAAAAGGACGAAATGGCCAGCTGAAAAGGGAAATTTACAAAGGATGACTTAATATAAAGGAGGCAACCACCGCCACGTTTTTCTGCGCGGTCTTGTCGGTACAAATTGAAATTATCTATAGCAAGCGTCGAGTCAGAAATAAGAGAGTGAGCCCAGGATTCAGTGATGCACAGCACATCTGGATCAAGCTCAAAGGCTACTATTATAAGTCCAGCCATCTTTTTTACAACTGATCTCGCATTGAGTGAAACTAAGCAGAGCGTATTTCTGAGCTGCAGGTTACGCTCATCAGTATTTATAAAAAAGGATAATTTGGTGGCGGAGAAGAAAACTGGAAAGAAGAAACGAAAGGTGGGAAACAAAATTGCTCTGGTCTACAATTTGTCGAAATGTTACTGTTAAGAGAACTGAGATTATTGTACATTGGCATATTTGGATGAAAACCTTGGAAAGGAAGGCTATATTGTGGCGTTTGAAAGATAGGGGGTTGTATAGAAATGAAATTTTGAGGGAAGTTAGCATACTTTGGCGGAAAACGTGCATTTGAAAAATGAATAAATGATTTCGAAAAACTGGTAACATAATTAGAAGCGTTAATTATTTGGGGATTTCGGACACTTTTTGGGTTGGGAAAGATGCTAACGTTAGCGTTTGCAGCTGTTGACGATGCTGAGGGGTTAGCAGGTTTCCCATTGGTAATGACATTACTTATTTTAATGCCTGGATTAGCCAATGATTCACATTTACTAGGAATTTTCTTAGGTTAAGTAGATTTGGCAGCTATAGCAGGCATGGTTTGCTTGGGATGAGAAAGAAGAGGCCTTGACAAAATTTCACTCAAACCAGGAACAAGGATAATGGGTGAAGATTCAGCTGGAATCGACATTTCTATCGATCCGGAGGGCCGTGGGCTTGCATTAGCTACAGGACAAACCTCTGAGATAACTTTTGATATTGAAGGTGTAGACGAAGGCTTCTTGTTTGCTGATGAAGGTGACACCCGAAGTTCCATTGGGGTTTTATCCCTATACATAAAAAACTTGTTTTTTTTCAAATATTGACAGGAAAGACAAGAACAGACTACCCACTGGGTTGTGAGGAATGATCAGATAATAATTGGATTGGGGCCTGTTAGAGGGGGCGCTGTTATGGCTCCTGTGTCGACGGCGAAAGGGGATGGCAACTAAAAGTGACTGCAGAAGGTAAACTTAATGGTCATCGATTCGGGATGGGGACAGAGGTAATTGCACCGAAGTTGGAGGTGTAAATAGTTTCAACTGTTGTTTGCCATGTCAGGGGAGGTGGTGGCTAGACAGTGAGATTCAACATGGTTCAGAAAAGATAAGCGGCTGTGGTTAGGTTGTGGGCGCCAGTCAGTGAGCCGGGCACGTAGGCCTTCGTATTGAGAGTCCAGATCTACATGGCGGTTGATGCTGTTTGTGTGTGAGTGCCAAGTTTCGAGGAATCATCGTGCCTGCTTGGTGTTAGCAATGGCGACCACTTCGGTTGCCGCTAATCTTTTCTGGACCATGTTTAATCTCACTGTCTAGCCACCACCTCCCCGGCATGGCAAA